>JAHZMW010000509.1:0-13314 GCA_027743745.1 Alloscopus bannaensis | reverse complement strand
ATAAAGCGGATGTCAACGGCCAGTACCAGTGCTCCTTAAGTGTCCACCCGTTAGGGATGTGCGATGACGACGTTATTCTGAAGTGGGAGCAAACCGACCCGATTGTCATCATTAATAAAACTCCTCTCGTTGTCACTGGGTATTCAGTGAAAAGCATTGTTTCCAAGTCTGGTACTGTTGTTTTAGGCCCGAATGCGGCAACGAGTCAACTTTCTGCGGATTTCAATTTTGAAGCAGAAATGGGGGGCGGGTGAATGGGAGAGACTGAATCAGGGTAGTAAGAAATTGCGGTCGCGGAAAGTGATGTTGTGTGCTTTCGCTCAACTCTGTCAGTTGCCTAGTTTTGATTAAAATGTTACATAAAGACTGAGATTACACGCGGTTCGCATACGGGGCTTCTGTTCTCCAGGCAGTCACGTTCCACGCGCTTTGGTTTGCATGCTCGTGCATGCAGCTAAAATTCATAATAAACTATTCAAAACCTTCCGTGATACCTTCGCATTCATTTATATTGTCATTCGCGGAGATCAGTTTCTTCACATTTATTGCAACTTAACATACTCAAAGAGTCAAATTTCAAATTCAAAAAACGCATTCAACTCGTCGTCAATAGACAGCTTCTCTATTACTGTCTGCAACGGATTTTGCACACTTTGTTCTCCGACTACAATCCCAAACTTTGGAATCTGCTCGATAGTCGTCAATGTGAAAATGGGAGTGGTCAAAATTGAGTGGATGGACGAGGTCAAGCACGAGTGGCGGTCCACTGTGTACGTGCGATTTAAGTGGAACGACCCGAGGTTTGTTGCGGATATAATGCTTGTTTATGCTCATTACTCGAAGACGCAAAGGTTTACTTTAGACGGTGAGACTTTGGCAAATTATAAGTGCAAAAAAATGTTGTTTTTTTCTGGTTGTTACGAAATTTATAAACAAGATGACGATGCAAATCTGAATTAGTAATGACTCAAGCGGCATAACAAATTAAGAAAGAATGAGAATTTCATTTCTCAAAACTATACTGTACAAACCATATTGTACAGTCTGTACAATAAACATCTCAAAAAGCTGAATAACCGAGAAAATTAGTCGAGAGTGGAGAGTATCACAGAATTTCATTTTCACCATCCACTGATCGAATACAGTTACATCTTAAACGAATTTTTTACTTTTTCTAATCCACAGCTCACTATATTAATTTTACGACAGTGGCTCACAAATTTTTATCATTGTGAGTTCTCCTCAAAAAGAATTGAGACACTTTAGCATTCTCAGCCGAGGCTTCTCGACTTCAAAAACTTAAATGTAAATTATGGCACATGCGAACGTTATCAGTTTCAAGGTTTACTGTCAACTAAATAATATTAGCATAATCATCAGGAAAAAAATGCACTACAGTTAAAATTTTAACTGGTACACATACTGTTTTATTAGTATGATCTCGAGGAGCGTTTGGATAGTGTAAATAGAGAATGAACATGTATTAAATTTTTGCAAGCGGAATTTGAAGCGTTAGCAATTAATTACACACCAAATTGTCGCTCTCAATCCGAGCCTAGCACACTTATCGCGCTGATATGTACATAATTTTTGCTGCTGACCACTGTCGGTGTTTACTACATTGTAACACTTAGTTTTCATTTGATGCGAGTCAAATGGAAATAAGTGATACATGAAAGAAAAATGCTTAGAATGTGTTTTCAATGGGACCAGTTTAACAGAACACTGAATTCCACGCTAATTTGATGTGGTAGGTTGGTCGACTAGTGAAATGATAAAAAACTCTTTTTCTAAATCTATGAAAAAGTAAAATCCAACCCAAAAGTTTTCATGATATTACCCAAATTCTGCTGGAAAAATTCACGCTGCTCCGTGTAACTCCTTTTTTGTGTGTCTTCACCCGAATTTTGCCAAAACTTCCAGAAAATCGTGGAAGTTTTCATTTGAAACTAAAAATTCAAAACAAACAAGCAAACAAAACTCTAACCGGACGTTTTTCATAGTAACCACGGGTAAGACTCAGGGTTGGGGAAATCTAAAATAATGGCAAATTACTTTTATGGGATTCCCCAAAAATTAACACGGAGTGTGTAAAAAGCTTGATATTGCTCAAAAAATTCTAATGAGGTTTTGATTTTTTCTTGTGGTTTTCACAGGTTAAAATGTCGCTGTCGCAAACCCTTGTGCTGCTTCACATCATTATTTTGGCTGGGGTTAACGCGACTTACATTCCTGCCAGCTGCGGCCCTGCCTACCAACAGCGAATTTTGAGGGCGTTATTTTCAACTTACAACCCAGTTCTTCGTCCAAACGCTGGAATCAGTCCGACCGTCGTCACTGTGACCATGGGAGTAGTCAACGTTGAATGGGTGGACGAAGACAAGCACGAGTGGCGGTCTACGGTGTACGTGCGATTCAAGTGGAACGACCCAAGGCTCCGGTGGAAGGACTACAACTATTGCGACACCCTCGACTATTTGACTTTGACGAGACCATACTCTGTTGAGAAACTATGGAAGCCCATTCCAGCATTCATGGACAGGGTCGAAGGGTTCGAGAGACCAGGGGTCGTGACGCTGACGCCAAACGGGGACTGTTTCATTTATCATCGAGGTGACGCAAACTCTGTTTTGCCCTGGGTTAGATAAAGCGGATGTCAACGGCCAGTACCAGTGCTCCTTAAGTGTCCACCCGTTGGGGATGTGCGATGACGACGTCATTCTGAAGTGGGATCAGACTGACCCGATTGTCATCATCGACAAGGTCCGCCTCGTTGTCACTGGGTTTGCAGTGAAAAGCATTGTTCCCAATTCTGATACTGTTGTTTTAGGTCCGAATGCGGCAACGAGCCGGCTTTCTGCGGATTTTAATTTTGAAGCGGGGAGGTGGATGGGAGAATGGGTGGAGACTGAATTAGGGTAGGAAAAATAAATATGGATGTAACCGATTGACATATGGTCAAGCAAATGCACCCAAGTGAAAATATACACATTTAGTAAAATATTTAAAGATTTAATAAATTATGACACAGTTTGTAACAGTATGTTAACAATTCGTTCTATTAATTGAATTTTTTAGAATGCTTTTACTCTCGTTTAGAGTACATCAATCCCATTCAAAATAATTTACTACAAACTCCAATTTTACATTCCTGGTTTTTATCACATTACATATCCACATTCCGATCACAGTTTTATCATGTACTTCTCCAACTCTTCAGCGGCTCCAGTGCAAACTTCAAAAGTTATAATTAAGGATAAAGAGTCTTCAAATAAAGAGATACAATATAGGTAAAAATTCTCATCTGAAAAATGTTGACGTGAAAAACTCCATTTTTTGGGGGCATGGCATTCAAATTAAAAAATTAAATCAAAGGTTCAGTCGTTTACAGGCCAATCCGTAGACAAGGTATACAGAAATATTATAAAGCATGGTTACAGGTGAGCTAGTAGAATTATTTTGTAACAACTCAAAAAACCAAAAACTTTTTGTTACATAAATATTACATCATGTGCGGATATCGATGTTTTGGTACGCACTTGTTTTGATGAATTTTATATATTGTCTCTTGGAGTTGAGACACTTACCATAAAAGACATACTGTGCATTCGTTGTGGCATAATGTTGGAATTGTAATAGTTTTTATAGCAAGAAAATTTAAAACATTCGGAGAAAATCAAATTATTAAAATGCCTATATTATTGTGTAACTATTGATTGCTTTGTGTAACATTTTTTACTAGTAGACCTGTTTCCAAGTATTTCTAAAAATACAATTACCATTTACATTATACGGAGTAATATTAACCAATTCCGTTCCCAGGCATTTTTCTTAAAAATAACCTTATATAGTAAACTTTACAATTCTCATGCTTCATCTTCCAATATTTCAACCACTGTCCTTTTCGGAGTTCACAAGAAAGCATCCAAAATGACTGCGAATTCCATCCAAAGAAACACATTTGCCAACCACCTCATCACGGCCTCAGTCCGAATCCAGCAAATAAACTTCCATATTTTGTGCCCACACCCCTTCCAAATTTCTTGCAACTCTCACAAAATACATTTCAACTTTTGACCAAGCTCGCTGCAAGCAATGGCGCTATGTCCCTATAGCAATTTGTATATTTTTTACAACAGCAATCTTAGGACTTGGGTCCTGCTCCTTTATAATTGTGAGAGAGCTATTCTCACCTCAAAAGGAGTTGACGAAGATTCATGTCGTCGTCTTCGTTTTCTTAGGAACCGCCGCGATCCAGCAGGTCGCCATTTGTGTCACCGTATTTATGGGAGAAGAGTTTGTTGCCGCTGTAAATCAGCTTCTGAGTCTGGAGCTTCAGTGTAAGCTGATTTTTATGTAATTTTTTAAAATTTAAAAAATAAATGTCATTTTTTTCTCAAAATCAGGGTGTCGCTTTGACCTTGCCAAAATGCACCGTGGAATTGGGATCCTCTTCGCCATCGGCGCGGGATGCATGCTACCAACGGTTTTTGTCTTGCCACTTATCGGCAGGTATGCCAACCTGGATCCATACTTCTACGTGGTTGACGCCATATTTCCTCCATCCCTGGCATCCTCTTCTTTCATCAGTATTTGTCGCCTTTTCCTCACTTTTTTGTGCGTAGCTGAATTCATCCGATTCCTCTTCCTCACCGTGTTCACCATCTTCGCCGTTGTCGTGACTGCGAACACGTTGCTCTGGAAACTGGAGTGCTACGGAGCCTCCAATGCTAGCACTACGTTGCGCCGTTATGTACAACTTCGGATCATCTTCAAAACGGCGGACTTCACTTTGCGTCACATTCTCCTGTATTTGATTGGGATTTCTCAGATATTTTTATCATGCATGATTTGGATGGCTGTAAGTTGCTGGGGTCATATTCCAACATTTGTTTCATGTGTTGCCTGCACCTTCTCGGTGATTTTGGTTGGAGGAACGAGCCTCTTTTTGACCTTCGCCGCTGGAGTTTGTGAGCGAAGCAAGGAGTTGATTAGAAAAAGGCAAACGTCATTTCCGAGACACAATCAATCGAGAAAAACGCTGTATGAGTTTGCAGCGGCTTGGAGGGCTCAGAGGATACTCCCGGTGAGGTTCGGCACTCAGTTTATCTTCAACAAAGATACTCCCTTTGGTTATCTGGAGGTGCTGCTTGGAAATGTCACGGATTCTGTGCTGCTCATCATTCCATGAAAAGCAGTGTGTTTATTAGCATAATAATATGATATTTCACAGCAAATTATTTTTTTAAGGATTCGCCTTTGCAATAATTGTTTGCATAACACAAATAACTATAATAATAGGTAATAAAGACAATTTTATTGTGAAAATTGTAAAACAATTTTATTTTTTGTTGCTATAATCGTACAATTAAAGTATGGATGATTAATACAATATGCGTGGAATACGTAAATATACTCTCGTAAATACGTGGAAAACATCAACAAACTATTTTTTTCAAACTTTTCATTAACAACACGGTTTACAATTTATTAATCTGGAATATCTGGCGGTGGGTCGGCACTTGAGGTAGAGTCTTCTAAAGTGGTAGTTGCTTCCCAGGCGGCTTCCGCCCCATCGAGAGCCATAATAAAATCTGTCGTCGGAACGATGCTCTTCACCAAAAAATTACCAACCGAGAGAGGTGCATTGTTGATGATGACAATAGGGTCAACTTTGTCCCACTTGATAATGATGTCGTCTTCGCACATCCCTAAGGCGTGACCGGTTATGGAGCACTTATACTGACCCTTGTCATCCAGCTTATTAAGCCCCGCACAAAACAGAGTTTGGGTCACCTTCTTCGTGTAGGAAACATCTCCATTGGGGTATAACCGCACAACCCCTGGACTCTCGAACCCTTCCACTCTGTCGGCAAATGCGGGAATGGGCTTCCACAGTTTGTCCACATCGTAAGGCCTTGTCAAAGTGAGATATTCTGGATTGTCGCAGTAGTAAATGTCCCTCCACCGAAGCCGTGGGTCGTGCCACTTGTAACGCACGTACACCGTTGATCGCCACTCGTGCTTGATCTCGTCCACCCACTCAAAGTTGACGATTCCCACTTTCACACTGACTGTGGTCGGACTGATTCCAGAGTTTGGTCGAATGTCGGGATTGTAGTAAGAAAATAGTGTTTCTAAAATCCGTTGCTGGACCGCAGGTTTGCAAACGTAATTGGAGTCCACACCAACGACGACCATGATGATCAGCAGCAGAAAAGCTGCCAGAGAAACCCGAGTTGAATGCATTTTCTGAATTTGAAATATCACACATTTGAGTATTAGTTATGCTGAAATAAATATAGAAAATATGTTTTCCTTGTTCTCTCTATCAAAAGTGAACTCACCAATTTAAAGTCTGCATTTAATTTTGTAACTTTCCAGTAACCGTCTTGTTAACAAGTAATTTTTATGGGAACGGGTCGTACTTTACCCGTAAAATATTTTAAAGAACAAATAAAGAATCACCATTTACAAGAAATGCAAAACGGACAACGAGATGTGACGCCAATGAGAGGAATAAAATTCTCATTGCATTAAATTAGTCTATTTTAGGTACTAAACTGCATGAAATTCCACATGCAGTGTTTTGCGCTTTCAGTGACCCAGTTTGGCTAACCTAACTCTTGCAAGTTGACTATATCAAATGTAACCCAATGAATTGCAGCTTAGTAAGGCAATTGTAATCAAAATTGTGAACCGGTGTTGTGATGAACGTTCTGCGTATGTCGAGTAAACTTCAGTACTCATAATAAGCGTGAACTAAGATATCGGCTCAATGCTGTGTCAGCTTTAACCGCAGAAAGCAAATGCCACTGCAGTTTTGCAAAGTCTGCAATAATTCCAATTCTTGACATTGCACACTATAGAAAGGATGCGGAAAAATTCCTTTTGCAATTTCCTATCTTCTGTGGAAACAGTTGTATTTGTAAACGTATTAAAATCGCATGGGCTCGCATTAATTACCTTGAAAACTCTAAATTAAAGCACATTACGGAGTTTCAGAGTGTGAATCAATCCTGAGGAGACATTTTTGATGAATTTCGACTTTGATTTTTAATTTTTTAACAATGTGTATCAATATGACATTTTTAAAAATTTGTGATATATTTTAAATCACATTTTGTGTTCACCCTGATTTCCAGCGGCATTTTAAGTGGGAGAAATCTATCCACCCCATCGGCACCGGGCAAGCCTCTCCACACATCGCCAAAATCGGAAGCATCAGAAATCGAGGGACCCAACACACAACAAACACTCCAGTGATGATAACCAACGTCCTCGCCGCTCTCGACATCCGCTTCTCTTCCGCCGCGGTTTTCTGCTGAGTATGACTCGCCGTGCTTATCTCACCCTCTTCATCCTTCCGTTTCGACCCCGTTGTTATCTTTACCATTTCCTGTTGTTCCTCTCCTCCACTCCGCTCCCCACCTCCAGAAGTAGTGGGCACCGTGCTCGGCTTTATCGATGAGGTGGAACTCTCCTTTTGCTCGCTGGGTGGCAGTTTTCCGACACGGAGCTCATATCTTTGTCTCACCACTAGCCAGATCCTCCAGTAGAGCACCAGAATAAAAAGGAGGGGCAAGTAGAAGGTTGCCGTAATTCCAAAGAAGAGGAATCCAATATCTTGACTGACCACACACACTTTTGCGGCAATCCTGTCCAGAAACCCTCCATCCTTCCACCCCAACAATGGGGAGGCTGCTACCGAAGACGCGATAAGCCAGGAGGTGGCAATCATAGCAAAAATGCTCGCCCGATTCCGTTTTGCTGACCAGTTGAGTCGTCTCAAAGAGACAGATAGGTACCTGTCTAGAGCGACGGAGACGAGGTGGAGAATGCTGGAGGAGCAGCAGGTGATATCGACAAATGTCCAGATTTCACACCAAGTCGCCCCAAAGAGCCAAGCCTGATTCACAATCTGGATTGCTCCGAAGGGCATCACCAGGCAGCCAACGAAGAAGTCGGCGAGAGCGAGAGAGAAGAGCAGGTAGTTGGACTCGGTCCGCAGGTGCTTGTCCGTGTAGATCGCGGTCATGACGAGGAGATTTCCTATGCAATAAAAATATATTTATGAAGGATTTTGACAAGCATTTGAAGATGGTTGCTGAACGTGTCACTGATTTACCAAACACTGTGCAGATGCAAAGGACACAGAGTGTCATCGCAGTGAGTCCTGAGTAGAAGCCTGAATTCCACTCCATATCCCCTCCAGCGGAGTGAAACGGAGGGGAAGCCAGCTCCGGAAAGTCGTGAGAACTCATTTCAAATGCTGAAGCTTGCGCGGATTCGACACTTTCCCAAAAATCGTGGGGAGTGTAGTGAACGCCGATCTTATACGTGGAACAGTTTATTCGGAATGAATGAAAAAATAGTTAATATTGCAGTTTGATGTGAGCTTCCACCTTTGGCAGTAGAAACGGCTAAAATGTTTTTTCCAACGTATAATAATAAATTGTGTGTAAGAAAACGGAAATCCGGAAACCGCAGCGGAAATAAACGAGAATTATTGTTTTTATATTTCATAAAGCACATTGACTTTTGTTGGTAAAGCCATTTCTGACAAAATGTATTAACGTCAGAACAGAGTGGAAATATTTCTGGGGTTTCTGAAGATTCACCAAAATAGTTAAAAAGGATGTCATTATTGTCATCAGCAGTACGACTGACGTCAGTTACATTTTCCGCATATTTAAATTATTGTATACACATTATATATAAATACGTGCTTTAGTTAATAATTATGCAAAATTGTTTGGAAATTGTCGGAATGTCTTATGGAAATTTTACACTCTGATTTAAAGAAATCATTTAGTCAACAATCTTAAAAACAAGTGAATCGCGTCACTGCAAAATCATATCCACAAACAAAACAAGTTGAACCACAAAAAAAAACTTTTTGCTCAGTTCTCAAATGCGCTTTTCCTCTTGCCAAGAGGAAAACAAACAAAAATGTGTCAGATAAAAAAAAACCAAAGCATTCTCATTTATGATGAAACTATCGAGACATTGGATCACTTACTATCTTGGTCAGACAGCACACGTGCGATGATAAAACACGAAGTGAATACAAATGCGAGATATGTGAGCGGATATAATATGCTATGATTACATGAATGTTTTTTAAGAGGTGTAAATCTATATAATTTCACGAGTATATACGGGTTTCATATTCCAGTTCGTATCAATACGCTCTCGTGTCGAGCAGAATCAGAGTAGATTTCGCAAAGTGGTTGACATTGTCTCCAAACTGGTGTAGTCAGTCTCATGCTGTCGGAAAGTTGAGATTTGGAATCATCTGCTGCCGGCATGCAAAAGTGAAGTTGCCAATTTTTTATTTTATTTTGTGTACTCTGCTATAAATTAGATAATCGATTAGCCAAACTTCACAAAATGTTGTCAACGTATTTCTTGAGTACCGCTATTCTCCTTTGTCTCCTTCCACCTTTTGTTTTTCCGGCAAACATTTTGTTCTACTCCAGCGTCTCCAGTTATAGCCACCGCGTCGTGATGTACCCTTTGGCCGACGCACTCGCTCGCAAAGGTCATGACATCACGTATATCTCTCCTTTCCATCCCCGCAATCCTTCCGAAGTCAATTCTAATATTACCGACATTGTACCAGTCGGACTTGGGAAAATTATGGACGACTTTTGGAGTTCCGACTTCGACATCAATTTCCGCGTGAATAAGTCTATAGCTCGGAACGTAGATGCGTACTTCCCGTTTGCAGCGCGGGCCTGCGAAGTGTTTCTCGAGAGCCCTGAGCTCCGCTCGTTCCTGGAAAGGACGAAATCACTGGATCTTCTCATTCTTGACTCTTGTCTCACTGAGTGCGCCATGGGAATATTGTATAAGTATGGTGCGAAGCATATGCACATCAGCACAATTGCTATGATTCCATCGGACCACGACTTCTTCGGACTTCTTCCGGAAAGTTCTGCTATTCCAGAATTAGAGATTTTCCCGCCAAGGGTTCCGATGTCCTTTTGGGATCGAGTGAAAAACACCGTAATTTCCCTAGAGTTTCGTTACGGGCACTACAATTACCTTTACGAAATCGACGCCTTGATTCGGAAACACATGCCTGAAACTGGCTCCATGCCTTTTGTCGATGACCTCGCGAGGAACACGAGTTTGGTGCTGCATACCGGTGACGTTATTTCCGACAATGCGCGCTCCCTCCCCCCACTCATGGTGAACATCGCGGGGATCCACTGCAGACCAGGGAGACCCGACAAGTTGCCGGAGAACATTCGAAAGTTTTTGGATGCCGGGTACAATGACGGATTTGTATACATCAGTTTGGGGTCACTTGTGGTGCCTTCCACACTTCCGGAAAGGGTGAGGCAAGTGTTCCTCCAAACTATTGAGGAGAATCCGAAGCTCAGATTTTTGTGGAAATGGAACGGACCTTTGCCTGTGGAAAAGATGCCAGCAAACTTGATGGTGGCTTCATGGTTTCCTCAAGTGTGGGTGAGGCAAGTGTTCCTCCAAACTATTGAGGAGAATCCGAAGCTCAGATTTTTGTGGAAATGGAACGGACCTTTGCCTGTGGAAAAGATGCCAGCAAACTTGATGGTGGCTTCGTGGTTTCCTCAAGTGGATCTCCTAGGTATGACGAATTATGGAGGTGAAATGATTTGTTGGTGAAGGTGGCATATTTTTTCTTGTATATTTTTTTACAGTTCACCCCAAAATCAAAGCTTTCATAAGTCAGTGCGGCTAGGCCTTCGACGATAGAAAGCATTTGCTACGGTGTCCCCGTGATCGCGTTTCCGATTCTCGGAGACCAAGATTCCAACGCCAACAGGCTCAATGACATGGGCGGCAATGTGAAGCTGGAGTTGGGCACCGTGACCAAATCCGAGTTGGGGGATGCTCTTCGAGAAGTCGCGTATGGAAATAGGTACAATACTGACGTTACGTTACGTATGTAAAATTGGCTTCATTACTCGTAAAAAATATAATTTTTGTGCTTTTTAAGGTTAAGGGAAAGGATGAAGGAGCTCAAAGCAATATTTGAGGACCGTCCGATGCCACCTCTGGAAACCGCTATTTGGTGGACTGAGTACGTACTCAGGCACAAAGACACCGCTCACCTGAAACCGGCTGGATTCCACCAATTCTGGTACGAGCGTCGGTTGCTCGACGTCTGGACATTTTTGATAGGATCAATCCTCCTCGTTTTTGTCTTTGCAGTAAGCGTTATTCTAATTGCGTTGAGATTCCTGTGGAAACTAGCAACTTTCAGGGAGCCAAGTAGCGTTAGTATTGATCGAAATAAAAAGAGGTCGTAACACATATTACTGGTATGACTTGGTGCACTTTTTTTATTTATACATCATCTTAACGATTTTTTAAAGAGTTGATTTCCGTCGGAGTTCTAAAACATTTATTCAAATCATTCATTCTTTCCAAAGACTTTAAACATTATTTTAGTTAACAAAACGTGAAAACAGGCATGACTGACGTTTTAAAACGTATTTTCAAACTACGAATGAAGTCTCCCCGTATCTGAAATTTCAGCTTTATTTATTTGATTAAAAAGTGGAAAATATGTGTATCCAAAATGTAAAATACTATAATACTAGTGAAATTAATGTATTCAAACATAATGTTGACGAACTAAGAAAATCTTTAACGGAGCATAAAAACAGACTTAAAATTCCCAATCTGGAAAGTGTGGGTACGCAAACCGTTTCATTGTGACCACTTCATCTCGTCTTCGAAAACGCAAATGCGACTCACGGTCATGTTCTTCTACGTCCAGTCTCTCCAAACTGGGCAGAACTTTCCAAATATTTGAATCGTGCATGAGTCCCAATCTGGAAAGTGTGGGTACGCAAACCGTTTCATTGTGACCACTTCATCTCGTCTTCGAAAACGCAAATGCGACTCACGGTCATGTTCTTCTACGTCCAGCCTCTCCAAACTGGGCAGAACTTTCCAAATATTAGAATCGTGCATGAGGGCTGCATTTTCATAAACCTGGACACGTCGCTGTCCTCCAACCGAGTTATTGTCCATAGTGAAGCCATGGTTTAGACTTAGCACAAAAATCTTGAGCTTCTTCAATTCCTCCACGAGGTCCACCGTGTTCAATCTCATTCCCTTCGCAGTGAAAATGTCCAGTCTTCGCAACACGGGTAAATGGAACCGTGCCCCCGGTTCGTCATCCTGGTTTCCAGTTCCATCGTACGTGAACTCACCGTGAAGATTGAGATCTAGGTCTAGGAGTGTGGCTCCAAAAGTACTCAGTGACTTACAAAGGCCCGCCAGCGTGATCGTCCTGGAAGAAGGCCACGGAGTCAGATGAACCTCTGCGCAAATACTCTTGAGGGGCCAGCTCATTGTCTTCAGGTGCTTGAGGGAGGCACTGTGTTTGTCACTATACATCAGACGGATATTCTCCAAGTTGGCAAATCTGCCAAGGCACTTCCTGTAAGAAATCGGACTGCCACCCTCAAAGTTAATGTGTGTCACCCTTGCGACATCCGTTTTGCTGAGAATCTCATGAGTTATCTCTGGTGGCACGTCTGATACGTGGAGACTCACAAGTTTTCCTAGTGAAGGGAGGGGATCCTCACGGAAAATCTGTTCAAATCGAGCCCAACCTTCGTCCAACTCGTACGAACTCATTGGGCGTTCCTCCTCATCGTCATCGTGGCCACGGAACGTAATGTGCCAGTCCTGAAACTGGAGAAGGAGCTTTCGTAAATTTGGCAAGAGACACAGGAATTTGCGCAAGATGTTTCCGTAAAACAGGTGAAGTTCAATAGACTCCAGAACGATGTTGCAGTACCACACGTGCTTCCCGAAGCGTTCAAGTAACTCATGAGCCTTGAACCACAACATATTCCGCTCAAATGCGTTGTCCGCACGATCTCCATCATCATCCACCCCGTCGTCGATAGTGTCGTCAATGTGGACATACCGTGACACGAAGGGATTTGAGAAACCACTGATGTTGTCTTCTCCAAATTTTGTCATAAATTCCTCCACCACACTGGCTTTATCAAAGACATGACGAACATTATGATCAACCTTGTGACTGTGATTTAAGCGGAACTTCAGGCTCTGCCAGTAATCGCCTACCGCTGAGTTCCAACGGCGACAAGTAAGGCGCGTCGTGAGGGCGTCCTGGAAACTCATGAAGCGTTTCTTGCAAATGATTGGAAATACCTGAGTTTGAACCAAAAACAAAAAAGAATTACCGACTCCACCAGTCAGTGGGTGCGCAGGAACCAAATTTGGTTCCCGGGGAACCATATTTGGTTCCTCGCCGGGAACCTAATTTGGTTCCCCGGGAAC
>JAHZMW010000508.1:0-12928 GCA_027743745.1 Alloscopus bannaensis | reverse complement strand
GGGGCCCGGAGGAAAACGCGCAGTCGTGCTGAAAGAGATAAAGACTAACAAAAGATATGAAATGACCGGGTTTTTATCACTATCATCGTGGTACAAACGAGGTCGCCCGTTTCTTCTTTACTCTTTTGATGATGGGTTTGAAATGAGAATACAATATTTTTTGCCTTCAACTTATTTTTTACCTGCTGTAAATGCAATGTGCAGACGTTCTCAAAGTCAATGTCAGGTTCAAGGTAAATCGCACGGTTGAAAGGTTTCATTAGAAAACTTTATAATGCATTTTCAGTGTTTTCCAATAAAAAAGTGCAGCAACTGCGGGTTGTTCCGACAGTAAAAATGAGCTGCACACAGTGCAAGCCGACACAGACACTTAATTACGTATTGAAGCTTGTGGATGAATTAATAAATACAAGGTTTTTTTTATCTAAGTCACTTTTATGCAATAATCACACGTGGAGTAATCTATGAATTGGGAATTGTTTAAAAATAGCATTTGCATGAAACCTTAAGCCTAGTACCGTTTGTCCAAATGAATTCAAAATGAGGTTGGCATGAATCTCAGAGTATAATATAGTCAATTTTTTCGGCATCAAATTTCTGTACATCTGTTGTCGTCGTTCACGCGTGTAACTGATGCTCAATCAATAGAATCAACTTTGACGATCTTTTGATTAGTTTTGATAACGTTCTCGGCGCGTATTCAGGATAAAGCTTGTGATGCAATGAACCTGATCATTTCTGCTGTACCGTAGAAAGCCCTCCTGTATCATGCTTGATGATTTTATGATTAAAAGATCAACGTTTCCCGTAATGGAGCTATGAGATCGGTAGACAACCTCTTTACCAGACTAACCTAGTCTCGGTTCCTTTTATATAAAACACTCGTTGCTAAACGTGAAACTCATATGCTACACAGTTCCTCTATGACGGCATCGCCAATAAACTCTTTACGAAGAAGATAAAAGGAAAAAAGACACGAGTCCCGTTGCAGCAGCTTAAAAACGTTGAAAACGCTGATGAGATTTGAGGAATGATAAGCCGTCTCCGTACTCCTGAAACAGTGTTGGGGTGTGTGTTGTTTAATACCAGAAATTTGCATCAATATCCGCTAGACATCATCCAATCATTTTACGAGTGCAATACTATTACATAGTTATATTTTGTTCCTCGCCCAAAAAACCATGTGGAAATGCAGGGTAAGTGTAAATCATCCCCCAACCACCCTTACTAAATATTATCGGAAGAAATCAGCAAAGCATAAAACTCACTGTAATGCAATTTTGCATTCTAACAAAGTTCATCGCGAAAATGTACCGGTCCTTCTCATCATCATCATCATCATCACCACCAAGCCCTTTCGACCATGAGTCGTTTACATATTTTAACATTAACAGTGTTGAACCAATTTCCTGCAAATATACCGCATGGTATTAGTTGGCAGCGTACCACCTTTGTACAATTGCAATGTATGAAATGTTGGTCAGCCCTAATTTTCTCAGATTTCTGATTGACTCTGGGAAATTCTGATGATCTTTCCTGGTGCAGTTATTGGATGTGGCACATGAGCAAATAGACTTTAAAATTTGGATATTTTTTTTTGAGATGGGATGTATCATTATATTGTAACCCGTAGGGTAATACGCTTTCCTCAGTCTGTGAGATGTGTCTTGTCGTGTTTTGTGGCATCTTCCTCGGGGCGGTTATTTACCTACTTTTTCGCACAACTTTGTTTTTTTAGTTCGTCAAGGCTTTCATAATACGTGTTCATTGTACACGATGCTTCGCTCCATCCTCTTCCTCTTCTACGCACAATTCCCTTTGAGACAAAATGTAGGCATAAAAATATTGTTATTGTAATCAAACATGCATATAATCCACATTACGTGCAGAATACAGAAGGGCGGTGCGTCAACAACCGTCCTTAGCTCTTTTCTTACGGTTTTCTTTCATTCGGACAAAAAATGGCTTGCAGAGAGAAGCAAAGTAGAGAAGAGTCGTCCTTTGTTAGTGTGGCTTAGTTTACAAGTACAATGTGCATATTTCCGGCACAAAGTAGGATTCACATTCATAAGCAGACGAGTTCAAAACCAAAAAAAAGTTACAAAAATCATTGCACGTTGTACGTTTGCAGCGTACTTTTTCTTAGTTTCAAAGTAGTGCAAAGGCTGCATCATATTAAGTAATGCTGAAATCAGTTCATGTCATTACGTATACTCCGTCATAACAAAATTGTACAACATAGTACATGCTTCCGGCCGTTACTGGTCCAAAAAAGCACGTTTCCTGGGATCGGCTCGTCTTCTCAATATCACTTTTTTACTGTTTTGACTAGCGTAGAGATTCCTCATGCAATTTTAAAGAGCAGGAACAATACTGAAGAACTTTAGTCTACAGAAATCTTTACGTGATACGAATACTTCCTGAGCTATTGCTGATTAATGGTCAGGGAATGGAGAAAGAAATTTCTCTTTGTCCGGACTTGTCGTTCAGGTGTAAAAGTTTCTTGTCACTGGACTTACACGTGTGATACAACTCGAAGTGTATTAAATTTTGAAAAACAACAAAATACGAGAATGTCATTTCCCATCGTGAAGGAAGGTCGTGGGTTTTAATAAAAATTATCATATTAGACTTTGAATTACATATTTGGATACCCTGCAAAAATATGCTGAGAAATTACGAACTTATGCACAATATCGTACGCTTGGCTCGATATTCACATTTGAAATCCAAGAACCGTGAGAGGTACGGTTTGTAGGCACCCATGCATCTCTTTCCATCTCTGACGAATTTCACGTTTTAGAATCAAACAGTCAACAACAGCGAATTGCTCAAAAAGCGTTCTCATGCCTTTGACACTGAATATAGAAAGTTCAAGACAAAAAATTACGTAAAAAGGGAATAACAACATAAGCTTATTGCATGCATGCTTTAGTTTTAATTCACGGTCTTATTCTGACCAGACTGGTTTTAGGGAGAGTCTAATATGCCCAGATTGAAGGCATTATGAATATGGTACACTTGTTTCTTTTGTTTGTTATAAAGAAATGTTGAGGGTGTAACAGATGCGGAAATAATAGCAATAAAAGGGTTTGATAATAGGCACTCTGCTCAAAGTGTATGATGCAAAAGGCAAATTCAAAGGATCGCTTTATAAAATTGGAATTTGTCTTACTTAAAAAAGTAGGGCTCATCTTTCACCAATTTTATTATTGCATTTCAATAGGGTTTACAGTTTTTTTTTTCAAATTTTACGTTCATGTACAGTGCACTGCCTTGATTTCCCTTTGAGTTTCGCGAATTACACTTGAAAAATCCCTGTAGTCTTGAGTTTTTCTGCGAAGATCAAGATTTTTCTCGGAGATTATGTCGTTTGAAAAATCCAAGTAACATGACGGCACATTTATCTCGACTCAGTCGACTCAAAGCGTGCTCACGCTCATTCAGAACTAACACTTCTCTTATACCCATACTCTCCGAAATGGATTGGTTGCGTTTGCATTTCGGTTGGTTGTATTAGTTATACATAACACCCATTTTTGGAGCCATGCTTAATTTTTTATTTTAATGATCGTAATACATAAGACATATTTCAAATGTTGGTTTTTCTGAACAAACAAGCATTTGAATCATTACTCCTTTTATATTCATTTTGTGAAATATACTGCGTTTTTAACGTTGTTTTAAGTGTGTATTCTGTGCAGCGGAACATTGAAACAGTATAATTTTTGCATTTTTTCACCTCACACAGTGCAGAGAAATTTACGTTACACAGTTTTAGGAAAAACAGCAAGAGCTTCACACAACGTTGTGTAAAACATAATACTCCTCTGGGTGATCTTGGTCACAGGAAGAATTCAATTTGAATTTATAAAATAAACGGAAACTTCCGTTGCATATTCACAGAGAAAATGACGCCTTCGAATATCACACTGAATATGTAACATATCCATGTTCTTGTTCCTGAGAGAGAAGTACGAGGATTTGTAGGATTACCTGTTGAGCTCTTACATGTAATTTATATTAACAGTGGTTTTCGCAGTGGTATTTATTGCATATATTAGATACATAAAAGCAACTTTTAACACTTCTGTGAGACACAATCATGTAATGCAACTACTTTTGTGTATGTACCACCAACCAACTACAAAGACACTGCTGGCTTAAAGTTTCACACCTAATTCATAGTAAAGTCTTTACGAGTACAAAACTCCAGATTGACTGATAAATTGAAGAATGCATTTTTACTGCTTAAAGTTGTGCTTAAGCATTTCAACTACTCTCTTTAGAGCTTTGTATGATTAATGAAGGTCAAGAAAACAAGCTGAAACTTGCTGAAAGTTTTAAAGGATTCCTTTCACCAAAACCTAAAAGTACGATATAATGTGAAACTTTAATCATAATGAAGTGTGAAGTCTACAGATGATCAGTGAGATGCTAATTGAAATCAACAATTAATCATTGCCTTTTTACTGTTTAATATAAAACCGCACTTTTCTGGTTTGGTCAATTTTACTAAGCGTAATACGGGTAATTCCATCATTAACAAAAGGTTTATCTTCCATTTATACTTCCAATTGAGGATTTTCTCATGCTTTTCAAGTACGATTTAAACGATTTGGGTTGTGTGGTGATAATAGACAGTATTGTTGATTGATTGATTATAACTTTATCGAAACTTGGTCAGCATACCTAATTTCATACATGCCTCACATAACTTACAATCGTTATGTACACATCTATGCATAAAGTTCATTGAGTTTATGCATTTATGATAAGGTTTGTTTCTAGTCCAAGACAGGAATTAAATCTGAAATTAATATGGTTCACCTTGCCATACCGATTTGTACATACTGGCCACTTCAAAAATATAAACATTTGCTTCGTGTGAATATGCGGAAGGTTGGGATTTTTGTTAAGAAATGGGTACTTTTGGTATGCTATCTACTCAGTAAAACTTTAAGCACAAATTTATATTGATTGTAAAGAGCGTGTATATAGGCATCCTCGAAATACAGTTTAAACTCTTGGTTGGCCATTAGGTTAGAAGAACAGATTAATAAAAACAAGATTTTATGCTGGTAAACTCAACGATTCATCATTTGTTGTGGCTGGCTAACAAATTCGGGCAACACTTTATGGATTATGTAAGGCCTGACGGATTTCGGGCGATTCAATTAGCAACATTCTTTACGTATTTTCTCAGTTTGATGTTTTTAAGAACTTCAGCCCTTTCATTCGAGTCATTCGGTGCACCTTATCGACAAGGATTTTGCTCGCATTCTTTTTTCAATTACAATTTCATCTCAAGCTTATCAATAATTACCTAATGCTCACTTACAATTAACCAAAACAACCAACAAAATTTGAACTAAAGTAGAATGATCCGCGGCTTATTACATCATCTACACTTTATTATATTGTAAGCCTCACTTGATAAGGTGAACACTGTCTCGTTAAATTAAGATGTTATTAAATTTACCACACACTGTAAAATTGCATATTATCACTTCGCGTATCTGTACTATTTACACACTTGAACCTACTTGAAGTTGTATTTAAGCTTATGGTAAATTCTTTGAAAAAATATTAAGGTCAAATATTGATTCGGAGTACTGCACGCAGTTTATGAATCATAATCGATTTAATGCAGAAATTCAAAAATTATAATTGATTCGTGCTTCTTAAATTAATTTCTCGTTTTTTTTTCAAATTTCAGGGTGCAGAAGAGCCTCATCTTGTTACCACATCTTCATGGCTGGGAAATTGGTTCGAGGTTTCTGCACGACCTAACAAAGATGAATCATAGGTCATACTTGTTTTTAGGAGTAATTCATGACCTTAAAAATTACCTGATTGTGAGTACAAACTCTTTTGAGTTTCTGAGCTGACACCTCAAGTTATATGAATGTTATACCTAAATGCGACCTTTTTTTACAGCAAATCGCTTCTCTTCGTAATTCAAATTCTTACTAGCTCATCCGTTTGGTGTACAGTTTGATGAACCACAGGATTTATGAGGATTTCGTAGATTTTCATTTTCACCTGAATTGCGACATTCATTCTGAAGTACCGTAGGAGAGGAACTTCATCCGAAACAATTAACAGCACGAAACGCTACAATAAGGTGGCAAAAAGATTATCGATTAACAAAAGTGGAAAGAGCTGTCACTGACATATGATAATGGTATAAATTTCTGTTTTTTATTCTACCCCAGAAAGCTCCATCATTCTCAGCCATACACAACTCATTACTTTTCCCCTGTGTGCGCGTCTATGTTGACGAAGGAACAATCAACTAACTGTACTCCTTCACCGAGTGCGTTGTATTCTCTTTGTTCATCCGAAAAACACTTTCTGGCTCCTGCGAAGCTAGACAGTTGAACAGTATGAAGACATGTAATTCTAGCAGAGTGACTTACCATCAACACATCATTAGTAGCAACGTGCCAACAAAGTTGGAAGACAGAGATTCAACGAAAGCAAGATGCAGGACGTTTAGTACTCACCACACAAATAAATCTTTTGGATTCAATAGCTCCTCCATCACAAAGGTGAGTGTTGAGTTTTTTTTTTTATTGTGGACAAAAATGCGAAAGAGATTACTCTCTATTTTTTTCACCGGTCCCGGTCTTCATTCTCGAGAATTGTGAAGTCATTTTGCTGATTGCATCCGAGAAAAACGACACCAAGAATATTAAAATGGCATGCCACATGGTTCCTTTACTCAATAAAACAATGATAACGCTTTTCGCCTTCTTCCCTTTTACTAGTTCGGTTTCCTTCGGCGTTTTTTTGTTTGAAACTTCTTTTTTTTTTTGCAAAATGTCATTCAATTCTTTCCCCACACATACACCCCTTTGTACATAATGAGTTTTCCTGCACTCATTATGCCATCGCCAGTGAAAGTGTCAAAATAAAATAATAAAATGAGGAAGTACACGGAACTCACTGAAAGTACCGTAGGAAGTACCACGCTAATTTTTCACACTCGCGACGTACAGTTACATTTGTCGCATTGTTTGAATCTAGTAAATGTATAGATTGGAGAAGAATGTGCTGGGATTACAGATCATTTAAAATGGGAGAGACAATCTATAGATGACATTGCATCTGTCGCTAACAACTTTATTCAAAAAATTTCGTGATGTCTCTCTTAACGCAGTGACGCATTGCGTGTTTCTTGTTTTAGCCATATGCTCCCATTTTATACTCTTCCTACCGACGAAGAATTTTTTAAAAAGAAAAATGTCAAATAACTGCGTTGGTTTCACAATAACGTTATTCAATCAGTGTAAAACACTATACAACTTCATTTATTCATCATTTTGTTATTTAATGCAGAGTCTTTGCAAGTTTATCTAGCTGTTATCTTATCGAACTTAATATATACACCTTTATACTACTAGGATGTAAAAGCAAACAATTCGGTTAAGTGAAAATGAATAAGTCACAATGATTTATTTAAGCATATACTTTCCGTTTCCAATTTTCCCTTCACGCCTTGAATGTACGTGTGTACGTGTCATTTTACACGTAAACAGGCGTCAACAGCAAAAGAGCATACTATTCCTATTGTATAGGACATTGGCCCTTGTTTAACTAAGTGATGGGAGCACAATTTCTACCCAATCATTGTGTATATGGCTGAATTAATAGGCTTCGACATCAACGCAATTTTCCACAAGACCTTCAGAAATTACGTAATAAATAGCAATGCAACAACGGCATGATAAAGCGAACTTTAATAGAATCATAACATGCAGATTATCATAGTGCACTCCATCCGGTATCATGACTTTACTTGGGAAGTTTGCTACTTGCAAAATGAGAAAAGTGTGAAGACCGAAGGGAGGTGGTCAATATGATAGCTTAGTAAAGAGGTTATTTTATTTTAAGAGTGCTGTCATCCGGCTTTCAGTACCACTACCCTGCAAACCTCTTACGAGTACTGTATACAATGCCATTTAAATGATCACTGATTCTAACTGAATATAATATGTGTGACGTTGAGTTTGACATTGCACCTCTGCCACGGATCTCATCTCCCATCGAGTTACCTTGTACAAAAAGCAAATAGCAATAACAATCACAACACCACGAGCAATGCGAACACCCAAGAAACGACGACTCCAACGAGTTCAGCGAGTAGCAGCACAACTACTGTTACAGAGGACATTCCATCCTCAAGCTTTGGTGGAGGAGAATCAATTGCTGGAAATAATGCTACCACTGAAAGTCAAAGGGTGGACGATACAAGGTCAAATCAAGTAAATAATTCGATGTCGACATTATCGCAAGAAACAACTTCGCAGCAATCGCCTTTACCCACAACAACGCTGCTGTCAAACTTTAAAAATTCGAAGGAAGACAGTGTCGAGACTAACGTAAATTACGTTAGCGAGCATGATCACTACGACGAGTACGCAGCGATGAAGGCAGCCCTTCAAAAGGAGAAACAAAGTTCGGAGGAGACAAAGGCGGAAAAGCCGGTGGTTGAGAGGAGGCCGTATTTACTCCAGGCTGCAGATGGCCGAAAATATGCATGTATGATTTTTACTGGTCACAAACCTTATTTATTTAACAAAGAAATTTTTTAGAATCTATTTTCAATTTCTATTTTTGTAGCCATTGAAGCGCTTTGCGATGACCGGCAGATGACAATTTATGGCAACTTCGTGGACATTTTCAAAGGTCGCATGTACGCTCTTGGGTACTCGGATGAGCTCGAGTGTGGGACGAGTAACGCAAAACAGAATTCTCATAATATAACATTTGTCTTACCTTTGGGAAGCTGTGGTGTCCAAATGATGGCGGTGGATGATGTAAGAAATGACTTGAAAAATTATTAACCCTTTACATGCTTGTTTCTTAAAAGTTGAATTCTATCACTAAGTATGATGTGCTTTATTTCGAATATTTCACAAGAACCTGGAGAATGATTTGAGACACGAAGTAACGCTATACATACAGTACTCAGCTTTTTTGCAGCAGATTGTCGATGAGAAGATCACAGTCACTTGTACCGAGGTCAAGAGAACAGTAATGGATGAATTTATTGCGAGGTAGAAACATTTTGACAAAGCCATGAATGACAACATGCTATTGCGTTTATAACTTCTAATTTTGCAATTTTCAACGTTATTTTTGCAGCAACGAGGAAGCGGTCATCTCCAATCGTCAGGGAAGGCGAATGGGTAATCTTGGAGAGACTGGGAAGTATGGTACAACCAAGATTTCCTCCAGGATTGGAGAATCATGGATGGAAATATTGGCTGGAAAGGATCCTTCACCCAAGTCCAGGAAATTGTCTCCCGTGTCGGTGGGGGAAGATGTGACATTAGTGATTTCAACAAAAGTTATGCGTACGTTTTCCATGAACCCTTAAATCTCATGTTCCCTGCTTGAGTAGTATCTAATACGGAAAAATAAATTTTCAGGAGGATACGACGCTCGAATTGTAAATTGCTCTGCTCACGACGGCTCGAGAACAGGAACGATTGACGGGAGTCGTGCTCAGCAAATCCTGGATTCCGCTGGCTGCTCATTGGATCGGAGTCTAGTGCCAAATCTGAGAAGACGTAGACTTCCCATTGAGTCGAGAAATCGGTTGATCACTCTGCATTTTGCGACATTCCCAGCATTCAAATTCCCAGAACGGGATCACCTGCATATCAAGTGTGCAGTGGCCTACTGCCAAGGGTATCATCGATTGTTTATTGATTTACCCCATGAAAGCTGCTAAACTATTAAAGCAAACAGTGATGAGACATTAGAGATATGGTGCGGTCAACTAATTAATTTCATTTGTTGTAGGCCTTGCCCTCAAGAGCCGTGTGACAGCGTTCTAAATCACTTTGGATCTTGGAGGGATAAATACGGGAGGATAGCAGATGTGCTGATTGACTCAACGGAAGTTGTCAACTCGGTTGAAGTCATCGCACCAGATCTGGATGAACTTTCATGTAACTCTATGAAACTGTCTCTAGATTTGCATGAAAACTAACAGATTTTTAATGTGATTGGTATTATTATAATTAAAAGCTGGAAATCAGTACGACAGACACCAGCCAATGGCAGCAGGTTCCTACTCGTCATTATCCAGTGGAAATCTACCACCTGCCCCCCAGTCAGAAATAAGCGGCCGACAATTTTCATCGGACCACGCATCCTCATATCATGCCTACTCCGCGAGCAATGGGGCAGCGCCCCAGGCCTCCGCAGCGTCTTCCGGGCAATCAATGTATGGCAATGGCCAACTTCATCAAATAAATCCAAGTGGTGACCTCCACGGTGTGGGGAACAGTGTTTGTGTTTCCCCTGGAACTGTTATTCTCGCCTTAGTAATCCTTGGGGTAGTTTTGGTTATTTCGGCAACGGCAACCCTGTGGTTTGCTCTGAAACGGTCAGAAGCCAAAAAGTATAGACATGTCAAGCATTCACCGTTCCAACATGGACCTCAACCTTATTATAGATTTTCACATTGGTAACTCGCCAAATAAAATAGTTGAGGGTGTCGGAAAAACGTATTCATTTGAAAGATGAGATTTGTTGTTTCATTCATGAGAGGTAAACGTTTAAGGGACCTACTGTCCCAATCAACTTACTGTGGTACCTGTTTCTATAATGTATAAAGTCAAATATTCCTGATGTTACCTACTTTCTTGATTAGTACGATTTATCATTTGTTTACCTATACAATGACGATAATCCGATAGTTTACCATAACCATTAAGTAATCATATTATGTGGTCATCTCTCCATGTTGCGACTGTGGTGTGTAGGTAAATCGAGTAGGATATACATTAAGTTGAGCTATCTAGAAAAGCTTGAAAGCAAAATGTGATTTCTTAACTGACAGAGATTTTCAATCAAGCCAAGCACACAATTTTTGGTGTGTAGGTAAATCGAGTAGGATATACATTAAGTTGAGCTATCTAGAAAAGCTTGAAAGCAAAATGTGATTTCTTAACTGACAGAGATTTTCAATCAAGCCAAGCACACAATATCCAAAAGCACTCAATGAGGCACAAAATTCGTGTGCAATTTTGTAATGTACGCATTTAGTGATTGAAAAATAAATGTCAGACAAGAATGATTGTTGTACAGACAAAATTTTGCAACTTTATGGGGTAGAAAGGGTATTTTTGGTAAGCTTAAACTGTATAAACTAATGATACTGGATGTATCGTTGTAAGGAACTGAGTGTTGTTGGACGATATAAGAAGTACATGAAGAATGCACGCCATGGAATATATACGTTTTCGCAATCTTAACTTATTCTGTTTTGTAGTTGTTGTAAAAGCGGGAGACATATCCAGAAAGATGTATTTATTAATAATTTATTTCAATTGGAAGAGTTCGAAGCAGAGATGGAGTGACGAAGCAAAAGTATTTGGACGAGGGACGCTGATGGTAGTATTGTAGACAATAGGCATACATACATAGGTATAGCTTAAGGAAAATTGATGACTGCTTTCTACAAGCAGTGCGATTTTTATGATTGTTTTATTTGTTATGTTGTTATTTTGTTTTCGGTTGTTAATTGATTTACCCCATGAACGCTGCTGAACCATTAAAGCAAACAGTGATGAGATATTAGAGATACGATGCTGCCAATTCATTAATGCTCACTTGTTATATTGGAAAGTGAAATACATCGGAACACTCAAGTAAGCCTTATCATTTGGAAGAATGAATGGCTCGACTAATTTAGGACACCTGTGATGGAAAATTACACTTCTTGTCATTTTCTTCTACGTTGCATTCATGTCACATTTAAAAAGCTCGCCGCAGTTTTACAGATTTTTACTTAATGTGATTGGGAAAGCGTGTTTACTGATACAAAGTATCGGAGGGTTTGACGGGAATTGGGGTTCAAATTTTACACGAGCTTCATTCACTCACCTCGGTCATCGGTTTCATCGCCGTTAACATGAGCAAACCTGTTTTTAATCTTTTCATAAAGAGATTTGTAAAAGTAATCAGGAACATACCTACTTAAAATATACCAGTAAATATTTAACCGTAAGAGCTAATGCAAGCATTTCATCTTAAAAGATCGTCACTTGCCACACAGATAATGCATAAATTCTTAAACTAATTGAGCACTCAAACGGAGAGTTTGCAATTAGTACAAAGCCGATAGCATATAAATACATCCAGAGAGTTTTATGCAATCCACTCTGCACAAATCAATGCACAAGCCAAGAGTGTTGTAACACCAGTCAGTTTTCACATTTCGTGACAGCATTTGGATAAACAAAATTAATGGTTTCCGGGAATCAAAGGCACTGTTAAGCTCAAAGTTATGAACCATACGATCACTGACCATTTTTTATCTGACTGAGGAGACAAGGACTACTCTTTGATACTAATAATAATACATTTGCCAAGATTGTATTTTTATTTATTGCCCATCTAAAAAACTCACATATCCATACGGTGACGCACGCAGCGATCCGATGATTTCTCGAGCATTAACTTTTCAATGTACCTAGGTACTTTTATAATTCAAGTGTTAGAGGTATTCAAAGGTTATATATAATGGGAAACCAAAGTTATCGCCAACTCATTTGTAACCAACAATTACACGAGTGCAATCGAGTAACTCCAAATTGGAAGCAGCATGGTTTCAAGAATTGTAAGTGTAAGCTTATTAAATAATTTGGCAGACTCGGAAAACTGCATAGACGACTGCAGGGTTTTTAATTTTTTCAGATTGGAGTACCGTTCATTCTTGTATGCATTATTGCACAAATAATGTCTCTTCAGTCCAAACGCACGTACCGTAAAACTTCTAGTTCTGGCAGGTCTCCTCTTATGGCAGGTCTCTAATTATGGCAGGGGGTCTGAGTGGGAAAATTGAAATTTTGGCAGGTCTCTGAATATGGCAGCCCCTATTGCATTATACGCATTATACGTATAA
>JAHZMW010000507.1:2056-15912 GCA_027743745.1 Alloscopus bannaensis | reverse complement strand
TAGTTAGTATTGACTATACTGGCGTTAGGATCGAATGTGCGTACTATTAATGTTTTGTTGGTCTTGTTAGTTTACACAAGCACTTTACTAATTCAGATAACTTTGGCTTCAAGTTTACTTCTCAATTAACCAGTATGCCCTTGTGTCTCCATCGTAAAAGTCTAGAGAAAATGCAGTGACGCAAGCAGCAATAATGATACACGCAATTTAAGCAGCTGCATATACTTATTAACTGGTCGTGAAATAACTTGAGAAACTTCTGCAAAAGCTGAATTAGTGAGCAAATGATGATACATTTGAATAGCTACATGACTTGATTTAATACCAACCGCATTTTCACTCCTTCCTTTTTTGGTACGTTTAATAATGCATGAGAACAAGGAGTTTGTCTTGTCTGATATAGTAGGTATTATATGCATCGAGTTATTAACTCCAAGGTGCAGTTTAGTTTACTTTAAACTCCAATAGCCCACCAGCATACATATTGATTACTATTTTTTTAGTTTTTCACTTTCCCCAAGCATGTTAGATATATAGTTGTTACATTATTATTATGACAATGCTGAGAAGCGAAACTTAGTTTTATTGGATTTGATTTCTTCTGTTATTACATAGATTTATTACAGTCTATACAGCTTCCAGAAAAAAAAGTTTTCTAATTTAGTATGCGTGTCTTATATTTTTGTGCCCAAAAGTTTTTTTGGCTCTGGATTCGTTTGTGTGAACGAGTTTGGTTTGTCTTTCCTTTTGTAGAAATTCTTACTGGGATGGGATACAGTAAAGCGGACATTGAGGAAAGTCTGAAAACGCAGAAATACGATGACATCTTTGCGACATATTTACTTCTTGGAAGAAGGTCTTCCGATGTGAGTTAACCAGTAACGAAAGAAAAAATGAAAATACTAAATTACTCTTTTTTGTTTGGGGGTGATTTAATGTGTTCTCGTTTCTTGCTGTTTCTTCCCAAATCCACCCACACACACGCACTCATTCCTGAATCATTGTCGGCGCATTGTAATGCTGTGTGTCGTTGTGCAGCTGGAAAGTGATGGATCCAGGTCAGGCAGCTCACTGTCGTTGAGGAACATTGTAGGGCCTGTGTCCGGTGGAGGATCAGCACTCACACCTGGAGGTACGACGAACAATGCCCAATCCCCGTCTCATAGAGGTGTTCACCGTTCCATATCGGCCACCAACTCGAAGCCCTCCAGAAGAGCCTCTTCGGGTGGGGACAGTTTGCGTGAGTCCGTCGCTTCTCATGCGGCTGGTGCGCGGGTTTCTTTACACTTGTCTCTATACTTTCTCACTTTCTTTCCTACCTCTTCTGTTCCGTTTTTCACACTCTACCTCCCCCGGTCATCTTGTTGGGTTACTCTTTTTTGTTACTTTTTTAGGGTAAATATTTTGTGCTCGCCTCACTCTCTCCTTTTTGTAACGTATTGTCAAAATGTGGGGAAACGAAGCTACTTTCTCTTTTGTGTGGGATGCACACACACACACTCACAAAAGTCCACATAACTCGTGGTGTAGTTGTTTTCTGCCTATATGTCCCATCTTTCGAGATTCCCTTGAGAGATGCTCAAAAAGTAGTGGTATCTCTATTCTGATGAAATCCTTCTTTCCTCTCATCCCCACTTGTCCCCTTGTTACTTATTCATCCGAATAAATCTCTCATCACACTCATACCATGCTTCCCCTATTATTATTGTACACAGACATAGTTCATTATACATGACCTTATACCATACAATAGAGTTTCCACGTAGCCTACATAAAACCTCTACTGTCCTCATTTCCCCCTCATTGTTCAGAGAAGCGACTTCACCAGGAGGAAGAGAAAGGCTCTAGTTATGCCTTTCTAGAAGGAGAATAGTAACTTCATTATCCTGCATACGTGTCTTTATATGTGCACTTTTTTACCCAAACAAAAGAATATACCTTACTCTTATACACACCCTGTTTTAAGTTTTTTTTTGTAACAAACCTAAACACCTTATATATTGGTTTGAAATTGTGAGGAATTGCTCTTTGGAAACGTGAAAGGAGATACCAGTTCAGTTTTCCACTTTTTAAGGGATTTCTTTTGGGGAGTTGTATTGTTTTTATGTATTTTCGTTTTCCATTTTCCGCTTGGGGCTTTGGTAGCTTTTTACGCTCTTGTTTTTAGAGAACTCTGAAAGAAAAACAGTATACTTCTCTCTACTAGCTTTCTCTCTGGTGGTGTGGTCGTGTTTGGTGGCCGTATATTGTACAGAACGATTTCGAACTACAGTAACAATAGGAGAGGCAGTAAATGTTGTTTGAGGAATGAGAGAGAACAAGTGTATACAAGAAAGTATTGCATGAAGTGTCGTGAGAATATAATGGGGCTCTCTACTATTTATATATTACTTCTCTATGTAATTTATACGTTTCACACACAGTATTGTTGAACGCAAACTTTTTTGGGGGAATACAAGAAGTGGAGAAAATAAGAGAACTTTTTACGGCATGTGAGAGATGTGTATTGCATGAGATGGGGAAAATGGACAAGTGTGTGAGACTGTGTGCAAGAGGTCGACAAGATGGAACTACTATTTTCTATTTTCTTTTTCTGGGTGAAGGGGCAGGAACGAATGCTGCGACATCGAACCATAATCATGCCATTACATCGACAAACAACTTCACGCGACAGAACACTGTCGACTCTGCAACAATCAAGGATAAAACAGCACGAATGAGTGCGGCTTCAGCTGCAGCGGGAGGGACAGGAAGCACAACGAGTAGTAGTTCAAGGCCTGCATCGGCTGCCGTTAAGACTGCAAACACACCTGTTCTTGATGTTTCAGGTAAGGACGTGTAGCCACACAGTTCAAACAACGGAGAAAGTTGTGTCGCTCGACACACTCCCTCGAGGGATATGCTTTCTACGTGACTCTCTCACTCACTCCTCGTGTTTGTTTTTGTGAATGAAATTTTAACTTCCAATGAATGTTGTACAGGCGCAGCCAACAGTCCGAAACCTCGAGGAATCACTAAGTCAAACACAATGACGGGAAATCGACCAATCCCTGTGGGAGGCTCAGTCGGACGGCGAAGCACAATCGGTTATGAAGCGAAAGCATCATCCAACGAGAAAACAAATACGGTTGGAGATCCAGCTCCAAGGTACGCCTCATTCCATAATATATTTGTCCTTCCTACTTTTCTGTTGGAGAAACGAAACGATGTGAAAATTGTCAGTCCAGAACAAAAAAGAGAACGCTTTACATAAAAATTTACAGACTTTCATCACATCCTTTCTGTATATTGTACGTATTTTGTACATGTTCTTTTACTTTGTCTCTCTCTCGTCTTATCTTTGTTGGTACATGTCATTTCACTTTCATCTATTCGTAGTAGCGTTAATACTTATATACTAACCATAAACTATGTGTACAAATCCAAAAATTTAACGCTTAGACAGGCGTTGTTCTCTGAATGTTGCTTTATTCGTTCAGTCTCTGAATGTATGCTCAATTTTCTCTGTTGATGAATGAAAATGTTGAATGTGTCTCGCATTGCGAACGAGCAGTCATGATGACACATTCTTACATGTTACCTTTCAACTGTACTGCTACACTCTGTCTGTTCTGTATGTGATATGTTACACGCAGTGGTGCTTTGTTGACGGTGAGCGAGGGTGCGCGCAAGGGTCACACGAAATCTGCCTCAATTTCCGCTGCAGGCACACGGCATTCTGAAATGCCTCCGCTTGATACTAATGACTCGGCCCTTAGATCAAGGTATGTCCTCTCAAATTCCAGACGCAACTTTCTAAGGGTTTTTGGTTGACAAATGGAAAAAACGTATACATAGTTTTTTGTCAAAATTAGAACGGACTCTTTTTACGTTTTGTTTTGGGCGTTTTTATATTTTTGGATTTGGTTGAGAATTGTCGGGGTTGCTTTATTTGTTTGTAAATTTAACAGGTTTATGCTTTCTTTGATACTATCAGTGTGGGAGTGAATGCATGCTCGCCTTTCTTTTCACTATTTCTGTTTTTGACAGTGGGCACTTTGTGTGTGCTGTTGTTTCTAATTGTTGCGCAGCTTGTTGGAGTGTTTTTTTCTTCATTTTCATTCCATGTTTTTGTGAGTCTCAAATGGAGACTCGGTTTTTGATTGGAGAAGGTGGTGATATGCTGGCATAGGAGACTGTGGATTGCCCCCTGGCTGGAAAATACATTGGTGAACGAGCAAATTAACTGATTTTTGTCATTTTGTGTCTTTTTGGTACAGCACGAACAAAACCAACGTAATGACAACATCAGTCGCAACGAATAGAACGTCATTTCCTCGAAACGTGCCGAGTCGGTCGACATTTCATAGTGGACAGAACCGACCGCGGAACCATACCGCGAACGCCTACACGGCTCTAACGACGCAGGACACTTCAGCAATTAACCCAGCAACACGATCCTCGTTCTTCTCAAAACTGTCATCACGCTTCTCCAAGAGACCAATGGAGACCACAACCCCCACCACTAAGCTCCCTGGGTAAGCTTCTCCCCTCTTTTATTCATAAGGTACGACCCATGTAATTTTCCTCTTCTGGTATTTTTTTAACACACAACAATATCAATTAAAGAATATTCATATTTATATGTATATGTGATACAAAAGACACTTGAATACTTGTTTTTTTTCGTGGGGGGGCCCTTGTTGTTTATAATCCTTTCTCTACTTCTCTCTTTTTGCTCTTTTTTATCCTTGAGTGTGTACATACGGTGGTGCGGTTTTTGGTGTTTTGAATTAATCCGAGAATTCATTCATTCAATCATTTCTATAATATGACAATATTATACTAAGTGTTATCATCATCAGTTTTTACTATATGTTTTATATCCACTTAAAGAGATCTCCTCTGATCTGATGTGAATTGATAAAAATTATATGGGGTTAGTTGATAACACTTTATCCATATATAAGTGACATTTTTGTGCCTGACTTTCTCTTCCTTTACTAAAACGGCACTTTTCGCGGTAGACGCACGTGGAATTAATCGACATGGATGTCCTGGCAGTTGGCACGTAGCTATTGACCGAATTAATATTCGATTTTTGTGTATTTTGCTCTGGTATTTACTCAAAAATTAACGACAGTAAGTAAAATCATGAGATTTTTGTGTAGACTGTAGAATGGGATTCCTTGTTGTGTGTGTAAGACAATTTTAAAAGCCCTGTTGAATTCCTTCAAATATATCCCTGCTTCTTTCTCTTTTGCTTATGATATTCATTTTTGACATTTTCGTTTATTTCACACACAATAGAAATATACTTGCAAGTATCTGAATGTACATATTTGTATACCTAGTTTGGAATTAATCTGTTTTAAATGTAAATGACTAACATGGGATCGATCAAAACCTTACTGACTATTTTTTGATGACCCCCGTGCTGGTAGGTCCTGGACGCCAACAATTGTGATTATGAGCAACGGGAGAAATTCCTTCTGCTCTGTGTTCACGGTGATCCGAACACAGACTCCTTGGTGCAGTGGGAGATCGAAGTATGCAAATTACCTCGCCTTTCCCTCAACGGTAAGGCTGCGAATAATGTTAATACAATGTTAAGATTGATGTACTGTCTGGTTTCTTAAATATGAACCACATTTTAACTTGCTATATATTTCAGGTGTCCGTTTTAAGCGAATCTCCGGAACTTCGATTGGATTCAAGAATATCGCGTCCAAAATCGCCAATGAGCTCAAACTTTAATCAAGTACTATGTAGGGAGTAGGCTGTTAGAAAATCAGAACGAAATGCAACAACAAAAGCAAAGAACAAAAAATTAGAAAACGCGAGAAAGAAAAAAAAATACAAAAATTCACAGGATTTTCAAGCCGAGATAAACGAGACGTATGATATGTGTAAATGAATATGGTGAAGTTCCGGTGATTTGCCCTTGTCAAAAAAACGAGTGCTTCGAAAGAGGTGTCATTGTTGTAAATCATACAATGATGACTTCATCTAAACAAGAAAAGAAAAATGACAAATTTCGGATACACTTTTGGGACACTCAGCAAACAACCTCAAAAACGATTATATGTATTTTAAAAATTGGCAACTTTTCGTTGTGTACAACATCTCATCTATGCAACAATATGAATCCGTCGTCGCCTCTCCTTCTGCACCAAGAAATGTCAAATTGAACCAGCTTTTTCTGCATTCTTACAAAGTCAAGAAACATCATCAGCGCCCGATACTCAATAAGGAAGAAAATGCTGAAGGACCATCTTTTCTATGCGAATGAACACATACTCTGCACTTGAGCAAAGGAACAACACTTCATTTAACCTACTCTTTTCTGGGTTGTTGTCGTGTGTCGCAAGTTCAGTTTATATTTATGTAGTACTTACAGCAGTAGTGAATTTATGATATACCGCCTTTGTTGGACTGTGCGTGCTATAACTATTGTATTTACACTATGATTATCTTACAAATACAAAAGAAAAAATGCGCACATACAGTCTAGAAGTAGAGTAGAAAGAATGTGTTTTGGTGTCACTAGAATAACTATACAAATTTCTTCACACATATATAGTGTCACACAAAAACAGAACACTTTTCTCAGGATTTTTTTGTTTGTTCCACAAAAATATGTATTAGAGAAAATATTGGTGTAACGGCTTTTGATGATTCCGTTTTGGCCCGAATGCTAGTTTACAGAAAAAGCATCGTCGTCTCACGTCAGTCAATACATACTAAAACATTGTGAATCGTTGTTCTTGAAAATATGTTCACGAGAGACAGAGGAAAAGGGAGGAGAAATGAAAGCGCTACAAAAACACTTTTTTATATGATACTTCATATATACGATAGTGGAAGAAAAAAGTTTACTTAATGTATTGCGTACGTCAACTATTACTTATGTACTCGAGTACATTTCTTTTTGAATGAGCGTATTTATAATGGTAGTGCAAGCAAGGCTTACAACAAATTTAAAATGGACTTAGCAAACAACCTATTTAAAAACTTTTACAATAATAGTAATTATACTGTTGGTGATTTTTTATTGTACATTTTGCTCGTCTCAATCAAGACTATCGTCATCACACAGTCAACATCGTAAAGAAAACATGCTCGTTTCCCCTTTCTTCTGGTGTTCGTTCTTTCCTGAAAATCATTGTGAATCGAGGCAAGACAAAGAACTCAACGAGACTCAATCATCGTAATGTTCGTCGCAAAGAAATTATATAAAAAATCATCTCTTTGAATATGAAACCCTTTTCCCATCGTGTCGTTGTTTCCCTCCTTTTGAGGACAGTTTCCCAAGAGAAGGAATCAAAAGGAGTTATGTACTTTCCCCCATAAGTATGAATTTTTATTACCTAAGTCGTACTGTATGTGATGAAAATATACACGCAATTGTTGCTTACTTGTTAAGAAAGAATGCGCGCGTGTGTGTAGTGCTGCTACCAAACAAATTGTGTTGCGGCAAGGGCAAACGAACTCGGACTGACTTTTCTGAACAGAAAAGAAATCCAGGAAAACAAAGAAAAAATCAACACGCGAGCAGCAAACAATAACGGATTATATACCAAGTTAATGGCGGAAAAGCAGATTATATACATGCTATATAAGTTTGTTTTGTTTTTGGTTGCATGATAAACAGTGTATGATATATATATATATCCTTTATATTAGATAAAGGACAAGGTTTAATAACAGTATAAAAATGTAATGGCTAAACAGCAACAACGCTACTATCTGTGTATACAAGATTTTTTTTTTCTTTTTTTTTTTTGATCAGGAATATTTAATGCTAAAAAACTTTTGTCGAAGGGTGGAACTTTACATGTGTGTAATCTGTTTGATTAATTGACTGATTGAATGATTGATATAAATTATGTTGTATTAGGAAGTATATATATACATCATTATTATAATGATATATATGCGTATGTACGTCAAGAGAAGTAAAATGAAAACTAGTGACAAAGTGAGTTTAAAAAAACGAAATCAATACACGCTGCGCGGATGTGTGTGTGTTCCATTGCTTTCACTTCAAAATGAAGCATACATTTGATTTTATTTCTTTTACGGAGTCAATCAAGTCAAAGAAAGAAGGGAAGGGAATGATGCGAGAGAGTCAGTCCAGTTCCAAGTCAGGGCCATTTGCAATTATTCTTTTTGAAAAGCCGCTCGCAATCAGTACCAGAAGATAATGCATTCATATTCACATTTTAAAGATTGATTAAGTGTGATGGGAAGAGGATTTTCGATAAACCACAGAGTATGGAAAGAAGGAAGCCAGGGGAGGAGAAGCAAAATAGAAAAGTTATGCAAAATTGCAATCACATATAATTTCTAATATTACCACTTTATATATGAGTACGATTTATGATTACTGCCCACAAACCTAAATACTTACTGCTGGCTACTAATGTGTAGCGAACTTTTGTGAATAGTAGATAGCTGATATAATATATCTCACCACAGTAGTGTACTATTACCCACAGGTTTATATAAATACCTAAAGTATATATTACGGATATTGTACATTATAATCTCTAGTAGTTTACAGTAAGTTAACACAGTATGCATCATCACACTTCCTCCAGATGAACATGTCCAGAGACACTCTACGAATCAATATTAAGGAAAAATACTTCTTTGGAAAAAAAATGTGTGCTCCGAAGATTTTTACTTTGCGAGGTGGCAGAAAACCTAATGGTGAAGACAAAATTCAATAATAAAGAACTTGACGAAACAATTCTGATTGGTCTTGCCGATGATTCTCTCAAGCTTAATTTGATCCTGCCATCAATCACGAATACTACACTCATAATATCCGAACAAAGAAAGCACACTGAAAGAACATGTCATTGGTCTCTCTGATACAGAAAGTTTTGTCATATCTTTATGACTCGCTTGGCCTTCAAATGCATGATCAACACGAAACTCAACATCCCGTTGAGAGGAAAGAGTATATAATATGCAGAGAGTTTCCTCGCTGGAGAGAATACACAAAACGGATCACATTACACAAAAGTATCTTATCAGTCAGACACCATGAATGCGACAACGTATAGGCTAACATTTACACAATGCACTAAATACAGATACCGCCGCCTCCTCCTCATTATCTCATGCATGTTGACAATGTAAGTTACAGCTTCATCCGTAAAGAGTCAAAGATAATCATCATGACATCATCATAGCCACGACTGGCATTGCAAGTTCATTGCTTTTTAGTGAGGGAGTTCAGCGAAATCAAGCACGTCCTCCGTTTTCTCAGTTTTGGTGAAAGGGCAAAGTGTTGTGGAAACTTTACTTTGTGACGCAAGCATTTTAAGCATTTCCCAAATAATTGACCAAGCTGCTCATCAAAGTTGACCATGGCCTCCACCGTGTCTCACCGTGAATCCGGTAAGCTGTGTGTAGGTGTGGAGGAATTTATTTAAATAATTCTATTCCTCTAAAACTACGCTTTTCCCTTCCAAGTGATTGATTACACTTGGATATTTTATTGTGGTTTGGGAATGCACATGGTGAGGATAATTACAGGCTGTCGTCTTGTTTTCGACAACATTGATTGGCATCATTACGGAATATCATATCCTGTGTCGTTGTGCAATATGCAATCTTCGTGTGCTGCATCGAGAGAGTCAAGTAAAACAAGCATTTACTTCCTTCTCGAATGACATGCTTTCTCCCAAGCAGAACACCCATGAAACCTCGTCTCCTTGGGAACGTGTCCCAAAACAGAGGATATAGGGTGCCGACGACATCGCCTGCAAAAAATCAATTTCCCCTCTATATTACCTGTTATATACCCCGTTGTCCACAGTGAGCATTATTGTGCATTAGTCATATAAAAATGAGTTGCATTATACGTACGTAACGAAATCGTAGGTTGGTTGTATGCATACAAAAGTGCGTTGTACATAAAACATCAAAGAGTCAACGGCATTTGGTTGGAAAACACCGAGTTTTACCTTTCCTCTGTGTGTTTGCAAGTTGTTTCCATAAAATAATGAGATGTGTTCAATGACTGTACAAAAGTTTGTAACTGGAGAAGCATGCTTTCATTATTGGCAAATTTGTATGAAATCACGTAAACTCACCAATCATCAATCAATTCGCAAACGTTTTTACACGTGAGTGAGCAACAATGGGAAATTGCCTTCGACTAGGGATTTCCCGGATTGGACTCGCTTGGTCAAAATGGCGAATGGCTGCGAGTAAGTTGCAAATTTGAAAAATATATTCATTATACAAGGTCTGTGACAAGATTTGCAAGATTTGAAATTTGTGGATTGTGTTTCCGTTATAGAGTTCAAAAGAAAAACCATTTCTATCATCATTCTGGGAATGCAAGCAGTGGGCAAGAGCACGATTGCTCTTCGATTGTACAAATGTAAGTTGCATGTATGATATACTTCTTATGAAGAAAAAAATGACACAGAATGCAACTCTGTTGATATTGTATGCGCAGTTAAACGAGCTCTTCCGGATCTCAACTATGTTCAAACCAAGGGATTTAACACGTACACAATGAAGCGCAAGAAAACCACGATTAACATTTACGACCTTGGAGGTCACCTTTCTATTCAGGAGCTTTGGGATCACTACTATGCCGATGTGAGCACGACGTAGTAATACAATCATTGCGATTTCACATTCTTCGAAAAAGATTGACATGCTTATTTATTCTTTTTTGAAGGCACATGGGGTGATTTTTGTGGTAGACACTAGCCAGCGAGACAGCATGCCTGCAGCCGGGCAACTCTTGTCGACAGTTTTGAATGATGCCAGAATTAGGGGGAAACCGGTGCTTCTGTAAGCTAAGTTTCAAATTTACAAAAAATATGTCGGCCATTTACGGGGCTTAATTATTGTCGTCCATTTTTAATTTCACTTGATCAGATTAGCGAATAAGATTGACTTAGAGGAAGTTCCTGAAAGTGAGGTGGACGCTTTGCTCAATTTGCAGCAACTCGTCAACTCTGTCCGGTGCTTGACTCGACTCGACGTGTCGTGCGCGACAGACCTTAAGAATGACAAAGGGATTTTTGAAGGATTCAAGTGAGCCGTCGGCCCAATTAAAAAGTAAAGATTTGTCCATGTTTGCACGGAAAAAGTGTAACATCTTTTGTGTTTTTGCATTCAGGTGGTTAATATCGCACATAGAGTCCAACTATTTGGAACTCAATACCCGAGTGCTTTCAGACGTGATGGAGGAGAAGAATCGGGAAAAGGCTCGCAAGGAAGCCATCAAAGCCGCTCGCCTTCTGGAGAAAGAGGTGGCGGCAGTGGGAGACGAAGAAAATCCGCCTCTGCCCTCCTCGAAAACAACTTCTCGACAATCCAGCATCTCACAATCAGCTAACCTTTCTCACCCCCTAGGGCCAAATGGCCCAATCACGTTGCCTACGCCTGAGGTGAACCCACTGTACGACCGAGAAGCCATGATCCCACCTCCAAATGGCTCTTCCAAACCGTCCACCCCACCGCAACCCTTAGAGCCTCAATTGAACGGCGGGGGTGACGCCACAAGTCCAGCATCACGCCCCAATTCACAAACACAATGTAAAAATCTACCTCCGGAAAAGCCTCCTCGCTGCAAATCTTCCTCCACCACCCGGAAGACTGATCACACGCTGCCACCTCTTCCAAACTCGCACAACCCCTTTCTGGTAGAACAGCCAGTGAAGCTTCCGCGACTCAAGTCGCCCAAGTCTCGTCCTGAGATTATTAATCGTATTGAAGACCACGATGACGAGGGCCTCCTCAATGAAAGTGGTCCTGGTGGTGGTAGAGGATTCCTTCACAGGAACGGGTTTCCCGTCGGGGTCAATGTTGTCTCTTCCAACGATCAATATTACGAGCAAAAAGGATTCCGCTTTCGGAGGATCTCTGCAGCTCGAAGGCCGTCGCCCGAGGGGGCCGACTCGGACGATGGCATTGTCAACTTGGCATACGAGCCAAATAATGAGGACATCAGTTCGGATGACACTCCGGTTGGAGTACGCAAGCACAATTTTGCCGCACACGGTTCCACTGACTCGGACGTGGTTGCCCACCGGGAAATCCTGATGGTAACCACTTTAGCGGAGGTGCACAAGGAGTACTTCAAGGACCGGAAAGGCTCCACATCCACCCATGACTCCATCTCCATGTCGGTCGCATCAGTGATGTCGGACGATAGTCAGGCAACCATTCCACAGGATGCCCCAGATGAGAAAGCTTCCGGAGACGTGAAAAAGCCTTCGAACGGCAAAGGTAGCATATTTTTTATATCTTTTCATAGTCTTTTTTAACGATAGCAGGCTGGTAATGTGAAACAATTTTTCAGAGAAATCCAAGAAAAGGTTCAACTTCAGATCGAAGAATAAGACCGTCCCATCCGAACAAATGAAGGGAGGTTCCAACAGGCAAACGAATTCAGATACAGCTAAAACCGACAACAATGCATCTTTAAGCCTACATGGAAGCCGGACATCGAGTGCCACCTCAAAACGGAGTGGAGTCACATTCGTTCCGAACAAAGACGCTGTCGCGACTGTGGCACATGCGTGGGGAAAGGAGGAAAGTTTGGAACTGAATAAATATCCTGCCGCAACGACACCCGTTGTCCCCGTCGTGGACGAGGGTCCGCAACGCGAATCTGTGCTGGAGAGATACTAAAAAATTCGCTTCAACAATTTTATGAAACCAACTTATTTTTGTATTGAAGCCTGCTTGCCTGCAGATCCACAAATTAACCTGTTGCACATTACAGTTACGACTTGGCAAAAGAAAACCAATAAAGACGCAAAGAGAAATTTTGATCTCATCTCGCCCAAGATGTGCAAACAGGTTCAGAATTGACGTAGCGCATGTGTTCAATGAGTTAGTTTCTTTTTAAAGTTTCTTTTAGAGTACCATATACTCTCATATTCTTTTCCATTCCACCACAAATCGCTCTTGCTCGTGTTTAGAAACTAATCACTTGCATCCCTTTCATATGAATGGCAGCATTGGTAAGGAGAGTTCTGCAACAGCAGAGCCTCAGTTGCAATCTCCTATTATCAAAGAGATTGCAACAAAAACCGTTGGCTGCTCTTTTGACAGTCTGCAGTTACTCCCTCACAATCGCCTAACAAGCTCTGTGCTCAGGCTAATGTACTCGTAAGGTTGAAATCAGTCATGGAATTACAGAAAGAAGTTATTGTTTTTAGGAGCTCCAGAGAAGAAGTTGTTCACACCGGGACCGCTATGCGTGAGCCAGACAGTGAAGCAAGCACTGTGCAAGGACATGGGCTCGAGAGACACGGAATTTATCGGAATCATTCAGTCTTTGAGGCAGACTTTGGTTGACATTGCAAGTTAGCTGATCACACTGAAAATTGATGACAGGCCTCAATGAACAAGACTATTTCAAGTTTGTGGAGGATCGATTTGTCGATTTGAATTCTGACGTAAATGTTTGTATTAAAATTGCGCAGAGCTTCCCCAAAATGAATTTACCGCAGTGTTGATGCAAGGTAGTGGGACCTTTGCTGTCGAGTCCGTTTTGCAGTCCACCTCCGACCGACAATCTCATGTAAGCAGCAAATGCTTGAAGAAGAATGTCTTGCAACGTTATGAATGTTCTACGCTTGCTAAATGGGTAGGTTTTGATTGTGGCCAATGGAGCGTATGGACAGCGCATGAAGACAATCTGTGACAAAGCCAAGATCCCGTGTGAGCTCCTCCCTTTCGCGGAAACTCAGCCGGTGGACATTCCCAGCGTTCTCAGAACCCTGGAATCTTCTCCTGGCAAGTTTTTCACAGTCATTGTCGTCCATTGTGAAACAACGAGTGGAATTGTCAATCCGGTTGAGGAGTTGGGAGCCCAGCTCAAGAGCCAG
>JAHZMW010000505.1:0-14022 GCA_027743745.1 Alloscopus bannaensis | reverse complement strand
GGTCTCGTTGAAGAGGGCTTCCGAACTGCAGTTATCACCAAACTGTTTCCCACGAGATCACACACCGTTGCTGCTCAAGGCGGTATCAATGCGGCACTAGGAAATATGGAGGAGGATGACTGGAAGTGGCACATGTATGATACTGTCAAAGGATCTGACTGGCTTGGTGATCAAGACGCAATTCACTACATGACTAGAGAAGCGCCGAAAGCTGTTGTTGAATTAGAGAATTACGGTAAACAATAACTCTGTCAACAAGTTAATGTAATGCTTAGGAGGATCTGGAATCAATCTTAAAAATCAACGTTTTAATCCACAGGAATGCCATTTAGCAGAACAAATGACGGAAGAATTTATCAGCGTGCGTTTGGTGGCCAATCTTTGAAATATGGCAAAGGTGGCCAGGCGCACAGGTGTTGCTGCGTAGCAGACAGGACTGGACATTCGCTCCTTCACACACTTTACGGTCAATCGCTTAAATACGACTGTCAATACTTCGTCGAATATTTTGCGTTAGATCTCTTGATGGAAAGAGGGGAATGCCGTGGAGTCATTGCACTGTGTTTAGAAGATGGTTCGCTTCATCGATTCAGAGCTAAAAATACTGTATTAGCAGCAGGAGGGTAAGTTTTAATGGAGTCTATTGACATCAATTAATTTCATCGGTACCCGATGATCGGTTCTACAAAAAGTATTTCGTAACTTTACAATTACTGCAGGTTTGTTTCAGGAAAAACTGCGACGAAATATTTTGTATTCATGATTGCCCATGTAATTAATATTCTCCGGTACTTAAAGAAACAATTGATTTTGTGTACAGACTGCCTGGAATATCGGAAACTGCCATGATTTTTGCCGGGGTTGATGTTACTCGTGAACCTATTCCAGTCTTGCCAACTGTCCATTACAACATGGGTGGTGTACCAACGAATTACAAGGGGCAGGTGATTGTCCATACCAAGGAGGGAGGTGATAAGGTTGTCCCGGGTCTTTACAGTTGTGGTGAAAACGGTATGTTCTAGTCAAAAATCAAACCTTATTGTAAACACTGCTATTGTGAAGAAGTTTTTTTATGCAAACAATTATCTTTTGGTTTGTCTTTCTAGCATCTGCATCTGTGCACGGAGCTAATCGTCTCGGAGCTAATTCGCTACTGGACTTGGTGGTGTTTGGACGGGCCTGTGCAAAAACAATTGCTGCTGAAAACAAACCCGGAGAGAAGATTGGAGAGCTGAAGGATAATGCTGGTGAAGCCTCAGTGACCAACTTGGATAGCCTTCGTCATGCTAATGGACAACATACCGTAGCAGACGTTCGACTCAGAATGCAAAAGACTATGCAAACACATGCTGCTGTTTTCCGTACCGGCGCAGTCCTTCAGGATGGCTGCAAAAAAATGGATGAGGTTTACAAAGACCTTAGTGATCTTAAGGTTAGTTATGGATTATATTCAAATCATCCGATTTTAACAACAGAACAAACAACTAGTGTGCGCTTTTCTTAGCACATAAACAAAAATTTATGAATCGTTTTAGCTGTATGATCGTGGAATTGTTTGGAATACCGACTTGGTTGAAGCCCTGGAGCTCCAAAATCTTATGCTGAATGCTATGCAGACAATTTACGGTGCAGAAGCTCGCAAGGAGTCACGAGGAGCTCATGCGAGAGAAGACTTTAAGGATCGTATCGACGAGTTTGACTTTTCTAAGCCTCTTGCCGGCCAACAGGAGAAACCTTTCGAACAGCACTGGCGCAAGCATACTCTCTCCTTTGTAGATCCTGCAACCGGTAAAGTAACACTTAAATATCGTCCAGTTATCGATCATACATTGGATGCCAAGGAATGTGCAACGGTGCCTCCAGCCGTAAGGTCGTATTAAGAACGGAGTATTCACGTTAGTCAATAGATTTTAGAGAATAAGTTTTCAGAGAAAATCATCAACGTCTGTTTTATCACGACATCATGTGCATCGTGAGCGAAGACACTTAATAAGAATACACAAAATGAACTATCAACTATTACATCAGTTACATCGTAGAACACTTTGTAGAGGAAAAGTTATTAAGTGTTTTCACTAATTTGTCACTATTCCTCATCACGTGTGTATGGATTAAATGAAAACTACAAATTAGAGCTAATGTATTCAATATGCCGTGTATTTAAGTCAGAAGTCACCGAACACATTAAATTATTTACGTATTGTACAAGAAATCATTTTCCATTGTTAAATTTATCGTATATCTCTTCGCGTTCCTCGAACACTTGGTCTGGAATGCTTTGGTAAGCACATTGGCACCATAGGTCTTTGACATTTTGCATCAACTGCAAAACCGGTTGGATCGGAGACGGAACTAAATCTCCATCCCAGCACACTAGACGAAGGATCTTCCAGCCCTCGTCTGTTGGGTGACCATTTGCTAGCTTGTATTTGACTACCGTTGAGTGGCTTGACGCGACGGAGAAAGCCAGCCCGTTTTGAATTTTCACATGCCTTCTTGAGTTGACCTTTCCTCCATTGCAAGCGCTTCCATTCATCTTCCATCTCTTGCGTTGGGGCCAAACCCTCTGCCCATCGCCTTTCTGCTTCGGCGAGGATTGACTTGCAGTGGATGTGGCTGTTACATAACATAAGTTTATCGTGATATTCATTAAGTCGAATGTATACAGGAATTTAGTTAAGCTTGAGTATCAACCTACTGTTTCTCAGCAATATCTGCTTGAGCAGAAGCAATAGAGTTTTCACAAATGAATCCGTCAATTTGCTGAGAAACGTTGTTTAGACTTTTCCTGATGTTCACTATTGCTTTCACTTGCTCTCCATAAAAATCCTTCAGGTGCAAGGCCTGGTCCAAAGAGTCTTCCGTGATTCTCGTGAGATGATTTTCCATTAGCGTCCTCTCCAATCCGATTACATCTCGCGTTGCCAAATTTTCTTCGCGCAAGTCCAGTCGTTTTTCGAGAACCTCAACATTTTCCTTTTCCTTCAGCTTTTCAAAGTCAATTTCTCGAACCCTGAAAGAAACAATCGTTTTTTTGTGCAAAGGATCAGATGAAAGGAAACAAAGAAGACTTGTGCTTAACCATGTTTTTGCTTACCGTGCAGGATTGTCGTCCTCATTCAACTTTTTCTCCAGATCCCGTCTTTGGTCCGTTACTTGATAGAATTTCTCGCGAAGTTTCTCAATTTTGTTGAAGTACGCTGATTCATCTGGCTGACTGCTCGACACAAAATAATTTATAAGCATAATTTGTCTGCAAGTTATCAATCGTATGAAAGTCGAATATGTAGATTTCAGATTTTAGAGCGTACTTCACTTCAACAATCAAAACATGTTTTCTCGTCTCCTCAAACAATGAGTTGAGCTTAGACATTTCCATTTCTCGCACAGTAATTTCTTCGGAACCCTTCAGCAGAATTTTTTGGTAGCAGTAGACATACTCGTGGAATGTGCAAATCTCCTCTGTTCGTATTCGCACATTGACAGCCAGTTCATCCGCTTGTTTTGTGAATTTCTCAAATTTTTGCCGGATTACAATCGATTCCTCCTTTTGCTTATCGCACTCTCGGCGTAAGGTTTTCGTGTTGAGGAGTAGCTCTCGCTTTTGATTCCTGTGAAACCTGAACTTGGTCCTGCTTCTCATTGCGTCGTGCTTGATTGAGTCGCGCTTGATGCGGGCGTTGAGAATGATGAAATACTTTTCTTTTATCATCCTAGTTTACGCAATAGAAACCCTTGAAATTGACTGTACCAAAAAATATACCTAAACCGGATGCTTAGATTACTTACGACTCGAATAGTTGCGTCTGTGTCAGGTATGCATTCAATTTGTTGTCAAAGTCGTCGACTTTTAGTTTCATCGCTGTCAGTTGCTGCCGTCCGTTGGACAGCTCGTTGATAACGGCGGATTTCTCGGTTTTCAAAGTATTGAACTTTTTCGTCATTTTGCTTAGCTGCTTGAAGATTAATTTCTCTGCTCGGAGACAGTCGTTGATAGAGATTTCCCTTGTCTGCAAAGGACAAGAAAGGCTTTTAAAATCTCCTTTGAGCTGTGATGGGATCAGCTTCATTCGATGAGACATTGGTTTGAGTACCTTTTTGTCTAAAACAACTCGTTGTATTTGAGTTTCAAGCTTGATACATTGTTCTGATTTTAGGACAAGAAAGGCTTTTAAAATATCCTTTGAGCTGTGATGGGATCAGCTTCATTCGATGAGACATTGGTTTGAGTACCTTTTTGTCTAAAACAACTCGTTGTATTTGAGTTTCAAGCTTGATACATTGTTCTGATTTCTCATTGCATTCCCTCCGTATTCTCAAGGTGAAGCGAATCTGCATGTGCCATGTGAAAGCATATAACTTTCACTCTTCCATAAATATACTTGAAAAAATCGTATAAATCTGTTACCAAGTCCTGAAGCTCCTTTCCTGTTGCCACTTGCTCATCATATAGCGCATTTAATCTTTCTTGCAATCGTGCAACCATTTCTGCTTTGTACTCTGCCTCATCCAGCTTCTTATCGAGTGCCTGCTTCAACGTGATAATTTCTCGTTGCAACATCCTACTCAACTTTTCCCAACTGCTGTTTTGATCGTTGTTCTTTGCAGCGTCAAAAGCAGCTCGCATCTTGTCGTAGGCGAGTCTCGCATTGAGATTAAGCATCCGTTGCCATTTTAATTACTCTTTCCAGCTTTTGCGAGTCTAGCAGGAACTTGTTGGCTTCGTTGTAAGTGTGGTGTTGCTCATCAACGATTTTCTTCTTTTGTTTATTGAGTTGTAGGATACGCTCCGACAGTGCATTCGCCTATAATTGAAAATAAAGTTGGGAGAAAGTTGCGTATAGACAACGGATACTAATACATATAAATGATGACAGCTTTATGCATAACAATGAGCTTTCACCTTATCAATCATGACTTGCTCACGGCTTGAGAGAGCGCCCAACTGAAGGAACAGAACATCATAGTCTCGATTTGCAGCTTTTGTTTGTTGAATTAATTTCGCTTCCGCCTTCGCCAGAGCTTTTAACTCTGTTGCAAGAATATCGACTTTGGCTTGATCTGCACGGAACACGTCCATTGCATCCTGTTACGAACAAGATATCTAATTAATTGCAAGGTTATTTTATGTTATATTGGCTGGAGAAAATCGTAAGATTAAAATGTGCTTCCAGACCATGAAACGCAAACACAAATCATCATGGACATCTTGCAATTGCTCCAGTTTGTTAGCTTCCCTATCCGCTTCTTTCGAGACGTGGACCGGCTTGTTTGCCAGCATTTGAACTTCACCCTGTTTTGTCAAAGACTCCAGTTCCAGTCGTTCAACATGTTTTTCCTCCTCGATAACGAGCTTCTCTTGGATTCGTATTTCGTTCTGGACTTGACCCATTTCTTGATGAATCGACGAGATTTCTAGTTGTAAATCATTGACTTGACGTCTGTTGTCCTACAGTTAAAATACTCACATCATTGTACATTCTTTCACCTTTCACCTGACTTTTACTCTGTATTTACAGAAGAAAGTAACGAGTATTTGCTGTTTACTTTAATTTCCTTAGAGAGATCACTAGGTTTCACCATTCTTTGATAGTGAAGGTTGAGTAAGGTTCGCTCAAACTCCAACTGCTTCAATTGCAGAACATGAACTTTCTTTATGCATTCCAAGACATCCAGTCTATGAAAAAGGCAGCGTTAAATTTTTTGTATTCATGATACCAGAAATTATTGCATGCTTTGCTTAACTTGCTTTCACTTACCGATTCTTTTGTTGAAGCAAAGTTTCGCGAATTGTTGCCGCAGGCATTTCCTCAATGGAAAGTCCCTGGTTTTCTTTGTGAGCGTCTTTCTGCTTATCTCCCCCACCCCCTGCTGGAGCTCCTTCATGCTTTCCAATCAAGTCGAGCATTTGATTCTCTTCCTTCTCTTCCTCTTTGTCCTCTTCGGCAACCACGGCTTTGGCTGCGAGTTCCGCTTCAGTTTTCACGAATTGATGGAGTGCGTTCAGAATCTTCTTTTTTGTCTTCAAGTTTGTAATGACTTCCGTTTCTCGTTCTTGGTATGTGATCAAGGCTTGCAAGAGTAGCCCGTACTTGTTGATGAGTTTGTATTTGAAGCGGTCAGTGATTCGCGATTCGAGTCGTAGACTGCGAATATAAGATATATGAAACGAAAGCGATTGACAGGCATGTTCATGAATAGAAATGCATGAACGCTTACTCATCCAATAAACCCTCCAAACCGACTAAAGCTTCGTCAACGTTGATATTCACATCTGCAGGCAGATACATTTCCATTTCGCTTTCTTCCGATGTTTCATTTTGACCTTCGACCTCATCCTTCTCTTGCTCTTCGTAAGCGTAGAACTCGTCGGCGGAATTGTTTCCAGCACTGGGAACTGAGACAACGCTGGTCTTTTTCATTGCTGCTTAATATAAAAAGGTCGACAAAATCCGGAGAAAGCTTACAGGATATGCTCTTTTATTGCACGAAGTTCTGGACAATTGATTATGCATGATTGTCTAACTGTTAGCAGCGTCTCCTTGATTTTCGTCGTCAGGCAGGTTTTGTGTAGATTCTACTTGCGAATCTTGCTGGTTCTCAGCAATTGCGACACCCATAGAAGACCTCTGCCGGTCCATGGACGATCGAGCATCTTCCTGAGCCTCTTCTTTTCCTGAAGACCGCCGTGGCTTGTCTGCCTCTTTCTCTGCTTCTTTCATCTGCACAGAGCGTCTGGCTCCCACGTCCGGTTTGCTGGAAGCACGGGGCTTCGCTTTGTAAAGGTGTCCTGCAGATCCACGGTACATTTCCTTCAGATCGGCATCACTTGGCCCGAGAAACATGCCAAGGTCGTCATCGGTCGCGTCAGGGTCATAAAACAGTTCATCTGCTATTTGAGCGTCGGTGATGTCATCACCTTCAGGAAGAAGCTCGCGTAGCTCTTCTATGTGCTTCCGTTTCGCTGCCCATTCCGCTGGACCTACATATAAGTTAATTTAATCAGTAAAGTTGTAACTGTATGTAGGAAATCGTAAAAGGGTAGCTTACTAATTGGAGCAAAAACTTTTGTGACATCATCAAACTGTGGAGGACGTTTTTGCGTCAGCTCGGTAATCATCGCCGCAGCCGAAGCGGCAGCCATGGACCAAATCCTTCGTCGTTCAGCTGCATCTTGGATGCCATCTTTCTTGGACTTTTCTTTGCCGTGACCGTGAACACTAACTGTACTGGCGTCACCGTGAAGGGTTGTTTTGGACGCGGTATCTACTCAGGACATAAACATGTTTTTCGTATTCCTATAAATAAGATTTACTGTTGTATCGTATTCATTCGGAACTCACTGGATTCAGAAAATGACGGTCTAACCGATGACTTGTCATCCATATTAATTTAGACGTAATGTATCTAATTTAGGCTGCTTGTCGTAAGTACACTTATTCCGTATGCACAGGGCCTATCTTTCATTTTTTGTTGATGACTTTGGAGTTGTATGAATATGTTAAAAATCTCCGAACACCTAAAACCAAAACTGCTTGATAAAGGACGGATCTATCAAACATCTACAATTCATGTTTCAATGGGAAACAAGGTTGCATATAGTTCAAGTTCTAAACTTATAAACTTCTCAAATCAAACTCGTAGTCAGACCTAAAGACATTAGTTCGAAAAGTAAAAAAATGTAACGACTAGTGAAAGAATGTAAAACATTTTTATTTGTATGTAATGCTGCACATTTACACGTGAAAGTAGAAACATTACCAAACGACTGTATGACAACTTACCCTTTTCAATAACACCATTATCTGAAAATACTCCCGTTCACACAGTCCATTAAAAAACATGGACTTCTAAAACCCCAACCAATTTACATAAGGTTTCATGTATTCGACAAATTAAAATCTGGATGGGCAAAATCAAACAAAATAGTTCATTGTAAACTTGTATCGACCGGGGCACAATGCAATCACTTTACGGGGATGATATAACGTCGTGTTTCTAAGACTTAATGCTTTTATAAGTTACAAAGTTCATGTGAAAGTTAAGCTTGACCTATTACACTAGACTTAATACAAACAGTGTGGTAATAATCATGCTTTTTAATTTTCAAGCATTTCAGCTGACGTTCCTGCCGCACTTTGCGCTGCTGCAGTGTCTGGGTCTTCATCGTTGTAAATATTTTCTGCCATTTGCCAAACCTAGAGAAATAACAAAACAGTTAGAGCTGTTTTGAAGATTGCAATCACCAAATTCAATGTATATGAAATCGATTACGAGAACAGTAGTAATTGAACATTTACCTGCATAATGTTATCTTCAGATACAGAACAGATAACCCACGGTTCATTAGGATTCCAAGAGAAATCTGATATCTTAGCCGTATGTCCACCGTGAATGAACAAAAGTTCTGGCGGACCATCCTCAGAATCCTCAGGACTTTGTTCTTCTCCAATCTTTGACAGGTCCCATACATGGAGCCTCCTATCTGTGCCCGATGAAGCCAAGATAGTTTCATTATGAGGAGACCATTGGACTTGGAAAATTTCGTCTTTATGTGACTCAAAAGAGTGAAGCTTCAGTTTGAGATTCCTCAAATCCCATAGAGCTACGGTCTGAAATCATGCAAATGGCAATGATTACATATTCCAAAAAAAATCAGCATTTTACCAAAATGTCAACTAAAACTACAGCACAGCACATTAATATACATACTTTGTCAGCGCTCCCAGTTGCAAGAATAAATTCCGAATATGGATTGAAGGACAAACAATTAACTTCCGCCGTGTGAGCATCAACGGTGTGGCTTGCCTTGCTGGTGTTATTAGATCGAGTGTCCCAGATCATCAGTTTCTGAATTAATATTATTACGGTAAAGTTAATACTTTAGTTCCCAAATGATACGCATATTATGTACAGTCCATAGAACCTGCTAACATACTTGGTCATCAGCAACAGATCCAAATAAGCTTTCATGAAGAAGGTGCCATGCGACGTCTTCCACCACAGCAGTGTGGCCTGTGAAAATTGTTTTTGCATCTATAATCCTATCACGACCTTGTGGAACTGGTGTCATGTTAATGTCCCATAGACAAATTGTGTGATCATCAGAAGCAGAAAGTAGATGCCCGTTAAGGTTTGGATTCCAAGATAACCCATACCTAGTTTGATGAAGACAAACAAGTGTGAAATACTTCATCATACGTACATTAACTATTTGCTCAATTTATTTAAACTGCACTTCAATTATTACCCTTCTTTCTGATGTCCGCGAAGACGCAAGTCTGGATGACATTCACCACTCGGATCCGGTTTTGATGGATGTTTTGTGTAATCAAATACAAGAACATCAGATGAAGGGGTTTTTGTAGCAATCACACATGGATTTTGTGGCATATAACGCGCCCTGTTCACTTCCCCTGTTTATAATACCAAAAATAAAAACAATTTCAATTATATAAACTAAATATTCAATGCCGAATTTGATTCTATATACGATGGGGTTTTTAAAACAAATAGTAAACAGTACCTTCGTGGTTAATCTTGATTTCAATTTCAATCTTTCCAGAAACAGAACCGAATCCTCCAAAGTCTCCCTTCTCACTCTCATAGTGCGTCGCATCATAAGTAGCATCCTCATTCGGAAGTTGTACTGACGCAATTAGCAAATGATTCTGTTCATCCGAAGTGTGTGTACCTAAAATGAGTCGGTGAACGGAGTAGTCCTTTCCCTCCGGCCTATAACAAAACAACGAAAAGCCCCACGTAACCATCAAAACTAACAATGTGCACATAAACTGACACAGACTCAATCGATTCCAAGTAATTCACAGTATACCTGACGACATCCGGAAGCCATTGTGCAGTAAGGGATGGCCATTCCAGGGCATGTGTCATCACCAAGTCGTACAAAAACGGAGTGTTCTTCTTCCATATTTTGTACTCTTCATTGATCACACGCTCCTCCACCGCCTCGTCAAACACGCCTGTCAAACAAACGAATTCATAAAAAGCTCAATCATTTCATTTCTTCAAATGCGTCCTCAACAAATGACTCTTCAAACAAACTTCAATCCAGTTTTCCAATAAAGCTTCCATTAGGTACCAATAATGTAATATATATACGTATTTTCCACCACTGACAACCGAAGCAGTTTGAAACAGTTAAAAGCATTTTGTCTAAATCGCCCAAATGCACTTACCGGCCGACATCCTTTGGCTTTGTCCCTCCAGTGTTTATACAATCCTTTTCGACCAAACTTTAAAAAATGTCCTCCGCTCCTTTTAAATTCACAAGTCAAACTCGCCTTCCACACCTTAGTTATTCGCCTTCTTAATTAAAGCTGACTAATTACTTTCAAAGTTGACGACAATCAACTAATCTTCGTTTCCACCTCTGTATCAATCTGTCTTTCTTGTGAGAGCAAGAGAACAGAGAGCCGACTTCCCTCTCGAATTGACAATGAAATTTACACAAAAAAGAAGAGCTTCCTCTTCCATTGGCTTCGTGCAAGCTTGAGAAAATACATTGTGAGGATACCCCCTATCCTGCTAATGTTATCGGCCCCTCCACAGCAGGGGCAAGAGCAAACCAGCTCTAAAACTTGTGTGTGTGTGCTTCGCTCCCACTACGAAAGTACGATATGGTGTTACGTGTGTGGTCGCTTGGTGCGGTGGTGCGGGGACCGGCAGGAATACGGGCAGTAGCATCGAATAGTGATACATTCCTGTAAATAAGATCTGGAAATATTTCAGGGAGCAGCTTTAATTGTTCAGAGTATGAGTCGTAGAGATGTAGATTAGCAAGATGTTCCGCTGGACATCTCACGGAATCATGGAAGAAATTATCAAAAGGATTTCTTGGCTTTCCATGAAACTTTCATGAGATCCCATCCAAAAAGGTATTCCATCGAGAAGAACAGAGCTACTGTGAGAAATGGAAGCTTCAGAAAGATTTTGTGGCAATGAGAGAGATGCTTATGAGATTTTAGGACAGCTGCCGTATAAGGCTTGCTGGACAAAGGTGAAATGAAATGTGGTCTCGTTCCATGAATTTCTGACGATTTTTTAGCGTTTTGATTACATATATGATGATGCCTGATTTCAACGATTGGCAAAAACTGGACAAAATTGTGAGCGTGAGTTTACAGCATGCGAGAAAGTCTCGAGAAAAGCGTAGTCTTTAATTAATACCCGATAACAAGAAATGCGTCAAGCTGGTAGTATAGGCTTATTCCATGGGGTCCAGTTTACCGATCTTGCAAACCTGTTCATACAAAGTTGGAGAGTTAGACCTTATAAAAATTGTAATTTGTACTTTTTTGAAGGCATCGGTCGTGTGCCACAAAAATTCATAATGATTTGTATTTATTAACTTACATCCATGTAAACCTTCTTCGTGCAAGTTTCAAAGGGTCGGTAGCCAGCACAGTCATCCTTGTCGTCGAAGGTCTTGGCTGTTATAACGGAACGTTGGATTCAATGCAATGAAAAACCTAATAATTTTGTTTGTCATGCTGAGCACTTTCAAACTTACAGTTTTCGTCGAAACACTTTTTCACTCCCGTTTTCATTCCTTCTAAAGCCTCCTTTGGGAATAGGTCGTCCATGAATGTGCTCGTTTCATTGAGCTTCCCGTCGGCTGTGAGCTATAAAAAGATTTAAGGTGACATATACAATAGTTAAAATTAACTGGGTCAATCAGAATCAGACAATCCGTATATCATCAATGTATCAAGTACGCTTACCACATGCTGGTAATTCTTCCACTGACACACTCGAATGCACTGGAAATCGAAACCAGTAATGAAATGAGAGTTTTTGAACAGAATGAAGTAGTAAAAACTGTTTTTACATTACAAAAATGTATTAAATTTTATTTACCATGTTTTTATGTGCTTCTTCCCCGAGTGCCTTTTTGTCAGCTTCCGAAGTTTTTGGATCCTTGTACTTCGCTACTTTGTCCGCAGGCATGACCTTAATGGCGCATTCCATCCATCCATTGAACAGTTTCGTCATATTGACGGGTTCTTCTTGTCAGCTTCCGAAGTTTTTGGATCCTTGTACTTCGCTACTTTGTCCGCAGGCATGACCTTAATGGCGCATTCCATCCATCCATTGAACAGTTTCGTCATATTGACGGGTTTGTCTAAGCATTTCACTTCAAATGGAGGCTTCTTGTCGTCCGCCAAAACCTTTGGGATTTGATCCAATAAATTAAGACTTGCATTATTATTTTTATACAATTTTTATATATAAACTACCCTTTTATAAGAAAGAACACATACCAACAAGATAAATGTAGCCAAAAAGGCTACTCCCAAGCCAAGTTGACTCTTTGGGAACATTTTGGCTAATTTTTCCTGATGGAAACTTAGGTTTCAGTGGAACTTCGTAGTGACGAGACACTGGAATGAGACTGAGACAAGGAAGAATAATCGCAGTCCACACCGTTTTTGAATGCAAATTTTAAACAAAAATTAGGACGAAAGAATCGTGATGGAGTGACGCGCATTACTATTATATTCAACGAGCAGCAATTTGTCTTTTATATTCCTCTGTGTAGGGACACGGTTTGTAAATGTAGCCAAAAAGGCTACTCCCAAGCCAAGTTGACTCTTTGGGAACATTTTGGCTAATTTTTCCTGATGGAAACTTAAGTTTCAGTGGAACTTCGTAGTGGCGAGACACTGGAATGAGACTGAGACAAGGAAGAATAATCACAGTCCACACGGTTTTTGAATGCAAGTTTTAAACAAAAATTAGGACGAAAGAATCGTGATGGAGTGACGCGCATTACTATTATATTCAACGAGCAGCAATTTGTCTTTTATATTCCTCTGTGTAGGGACACGGCTTGAGAAATTTAAATTGTAATCTGGCTGCGATCAAGTCGTTTTCCATGCTTACCTAACGTTGAAGCACACAACTTTTCGCACGATGCAATTTAAAAATACAGGCATTTTATATTAATACCATCAAAATTACATTATATGAGTCATGTAAGTAAATGGAGTCGTATTGTTGGATTCAGTTCACTCCAACTGGACTCGTTGTGTGGGCCATGTGCGTGACTCCAGTTGCACAAGGGCTGGATATTAAAAACGTAATGTGATGCGGACAACTTGCCTCCTAATTACAATATAACCATTGCTGACGTAGCTGGACCATCAAAATCGCATGTCATTCTATGAACGGAAATGTAATGCGCTTGTCAAAATCTGGACGAGATTTGTTACTCCAAAACGTAACCTGAATATTAAAAATATGATGAGCTATCCAAAGTTGCGAAATCATGCGATGTATAACTACTAATATTCATAACTTGGTTAAATTTACAATTTACGCGTACCAGATTTAGGAATGAAGTCAAAATCAGAAAAAATTGAAACTGACTACGCTTATTGCACATTTTTTAATAGATTGGTCTACAATAACAGGATGTTCAGTCTGCCAAGTAAGATGAAGGCATTGCATTGGGTATGACTTCCTGTTTAACTAGAAACAAGCTCCCCGCAGAGTAAGGCTGGATTTTGGCAGATTTCCACATGAAACTTTAATTACATTATCATAAAGTCGAGGCTAAATCCAAATGAAATTTTCCATAATATCCAACAAATTAGAGGTGAATATAGGTACAATACTGCTGGAGAACAACATCGGAATCTACCTCAACTTTTAGAATTGCTACGAATTGTTATGACGTGACTTTCACAAGATTAGTGCAATCTAAACCGAGGTAAATGTATGTAAAATATACTTTTTTTAAAACCTCATATATATCGCATTTCATGAAGGTCATCATTTCATCAAATCTGGATACGTATGCTGGCTGGTATTTGTGAAATTACACTTGTCAAAAATAGTCTCTGGTGTATCCGGGTTTGACAAATTATTAAATTAAATGGTTCTCTTCTTTTGTACGTACGGTACCATTCACGCACCGTGATGAGCACGCAAACTTGTCATTTATGGGGGCGTCAAAAATTTCGTGTCTATTTGTGCTATGCTAAATTGTATTGTTAT
>JAHZMW010000504.1:0-28558 GCA_027743745.1 Alloscopus bannaensis | reverse complement strand
ACTCTTAACCATGAATTATTCGGTACGGGATTCTGACGAAGACTCACACGGGCGGATTTTTCAGTAGTTAATTTTTAAAAAATGTTTAAGGGAAATCAAGCAGCTGCCTCAATGCCTAATCATTATCTTGTGTTTTCTTAAAAATTATCATTTATTCTGGTGCAGAAAAAGAGGAAAGAAATCTACAGATTTCTAAAACCTGATGAAAATAGAATTAACCGTTGCACGTGAGTTTTCAATTGCCTGACCGGCTCTCATCTTGCGATATCGATGCTCTAGAAGCTAAAAGAAGAGTTTACACCAATTACTTTTTAAAATTCACATCAAAGCTGATTGGAGCATGTATATTTTTCGAATTCACCTATCGTACCGTCTGTTGTTAATTTTAGCGCAAGCCAAGCAATCCTGTTGAGGAACACTGAATTCCACATCTTTTCACAAATACTTGCACATTAACAATAAATAGCTTCGCTTCAGCATTGCACTCGATCTAATATGCATTTTGAAAACTTGCGGTCCTTAATGGACTCTGAACGCTGAACAATCGTATTCCGCACCACGGGCATAAAATAAACGCGTGTGCAGTTAAAGTCGATTACAGCGGACTACATCAGACTCAAAGGGCGAGCGCTTCATTGTTAAAAACAGTTTCCGTGCATCTGTTACCGGTATAACGCCAGAATTTTTGCGAGTCAGTTTACACGGCACATGTGTACTAACAAAAGCACGTACGCATAGAACGCTCAGATAAATCTGCTGAAGCGTATTAAAATGAAAAATGATGCGAAATGCAGTTATCGGGTATTTTTTTCGTGTGATCCCCAGATTGTATGTATACTCATTCTACGTTGATGTATATCAAAGCTATATACCTTCATGTTGACTTGAAGATTGTGTCCGTTCTTCAGTCTTTACTGCTGAGTTTAGCTGAGGAAACTACTGCACATTCAGAAGTGAGATGTATGTGAAAAAGTGGCGTCCCTACGATTAGTGGAAAAATGCGGATAGCCCATTGTGAATGCTGCTGCTTCCAAGAACAAAAATCATCATTTCAGCTGAATACATTTCTACCATACTTTCGCAGATCACGCACATCGCGTGGACATGAAATCCTGTGTATAGCCACAGGTATGTGTAGCATTTAAAAAATGCCGACGGCCTAACACTCTGCTCAAAGTAGGTCTACAAGTCATTATAGAAAGAGTCGGCGGTCTAATAGCTTTTTAACAAGTGTGAAGCGAAAAACGCTAATCAATGAGATGCGCTAATAATAAACTTCCTGATACACACCTGTGTGTATTCCTCCAAACAATCGAATGCAATTATTTTGGGGCTTGTTTGAACATATAAACAACATTTTTGAACACTTTTATTTACAGCAAAAGATAAGACTGATTCTCAACAGAGACGCTTCGGCTCAGTTCACAAGCATCAGACATCTATGATGGCATTATTTGAAGAATAAATCAGGTTGAAACCCTTCGCAGACATTAATCGGTCGAGATTGAAGGCACAATTCATGTATCTAGTTGTGCACCAATGTCCGTCATGGTTGTATATTGACACATCATTTTTTAATCTATGTGTCTTGGAGTTTGATTACACAATTTTAGGATTGTTTACTAGAAGTGTAATTATTTTGTTATCGAGCGGTACATAATGCGTTTATGAGATATCCCATATAACAATATTATCTTGAAAATGATGCTCCCTTTCGCTGTACATGAAGATTGTCTTTGGAGTAGAATCGAAGGAAAGGGAAGCTTCCCACGACCCAGAGAAAGAGTGTTTTCCTACTGTGGGAATAAATTCTCTTGACTGCGTGGCATCTAACGTGAGTGTGTATATTTGTTGGTTTTATCAGCGTTGGCTACCTGCTACATTACATGATGACATATAAAAAAACTTGAGTATCCACACGCCACACAATTATGCAATGACAGTAATAATGAGTCATGCATTATGATTTCTTGTGATGTTCATATCTCAGCTCATCATCACAATCTTTTTGGTCGCGTGTGAAACGGAAGTGTTCTACTTTCAATTTCTACTTCAGTTCAGATAGTACATGGCACTGTTTGGGTGCAGTCAATCATCATGATTATGGTAGTATGCAGTAAACTCATATTTCTTGTTGTACAAAAATCAGTAACGCAGTCTTTCACTCGGATCGTTAAGTAAGGGCAAACATAGTCTGTTAACGAAACGAGACATGGAATAAAAATGTCCAGATCATTAATTTGTCCTGCATGATTACTACGGGTGTAGCTGATCAAGATTTATTTGAATTAAACTAATTAATAGAAGAATACAATATTGTTTCCTGCTTGTGCAACATGGAACGAGTTTAAGCTTTTTTATTTGGTATCTTTAATTCCTGCTATGCTCACAAATGTGTATTCAACTGTTTATAGCAGTCAGCTTTCTTAAAGTTCATCCTTTCCCCTGGCTTGGGGGACGTCCAGACCTGGGTTTTCTTTGAAGAAGTTAAATGGTTTCAAGAAAATTCCACATTGCCTGCACAAAATCCAAACCCAGAGTAAATCTTTTGAGAATCTTTCTTCAAACTGTAATATGTACAATAATGTACTATTCAACTTACTCTACAGGCATGACAGGAAAGTCCTCCGTACCTATAAAATTACATTAGATAAAAGTTTACATCATGCAACACATTTGTATTAAGTTAGACCTGTAAATCTTAGCGCTTTCTGTAAATGTGGTGTCCTTACGAGGAATGTGAGTCAAGCCAAAATGATGCCAAAGCACAATATCCGTGTTGTTGATATTGGCACCCTCATTCCGCCCCACCCACTCAGGAAGTCCACTGTTGTTCAGGTAAAAGCCACCTGGAAACATTTGATTTTCTTCGTAAGGTGTGACCCAAGTGTTGTAATCTAGCCAAGCAGCCTGAGGACGAATAGGACTGTCGGGCTGCAACATTAACGGAGGGCTACCCCATGGCATCAACTTCCAAGCAACTGGCTGTTGGGTGAAAGGGTGAACAGAGTTGGGATTGCTAATGAGCCAAGTTCGGCTCTTCTCAGGCGCTATATTTGTCCTCGACTCGCCAGCAGTCGCGAGAAGAACTTTGTTTGTGGTGAAGCCTTGCCCATAATGATTTGTGCTAGATCCAGTGGAACCTGTTGAGTTAAAACGCACACACATATAGCCGTGAGCCTATGCCGCTTATCTGCTGCTCTACTTTCTTAATGTTATCCAAAACCGAATACCTGGTCCTGGAACAACGTCTGAAACAGTCACACTGTTCTGATTTCCATCAATTTCTGCATCAAGTCGAAGTGAAAAGAAATGCTGATGATATTGTGCATTGATTTGGGGGAAGACGATGGAGCCGTGACCGGCAGGCGTGGCATTGACTGCTAACAAGTTTACACTCAAGATTCCGGTAAGTTTAACATTGAATTCGATGGAACCGTCTTGATAGAAGTGCCATGCGTAAACATAGTCATAGTTTCCTACGGTTGCAATGAAGGTCAGTGCGAGTCGCTGTGACCGAGTGATTGTTGCTTTGCCAGTTCTGTAGTCGGTGTGCTTCCAGAGGATGCCGGAATCTTCTTCATTTATGCAAACTGCCTTTGGCACCCTTACAATCTCACCTACCTGGTTGTGCAACACAACGTCCATGAACCGAACTTCACCAATGCAGTCCATTTGGGGCTTGAGTTGGTTGGTGTTAAATCCTACTCCATATTGACCCTCGTCAAACACCTTGAATGTTCAAATTCATTCCTTATGAATTGAGGCAATTACTTTCGCCCGAGTCAAACTTTTCGCATAAACTTACATGCTTCCTGTAGTAAGGTGCTCTTGGATCTCTAAAATACCCGAAAAAACTATGTTACGGAGCTAGACACATTTGACAAGTGACGTTTTGACAAAATGAATATACGTACTGGTTTTGTCGTCATTGTAGCTGACGTGGTAGATGACGAGTCCTTCTCGGCCGTTGAATCTGAGGTAAAATTTTAAGGACTTTTTTTAGGAAAGCTGTGACATCCTGTAAAAGAGGGGCCTGACTTTCCCGCTTTCAGTACTGGTTTTGTCGTCATTGTAGCTGACGTGGTAGATGACGAGTCCTTCTCGGCCGTTGAATCTGAAGTCGGATTTTAAGGACTTTTTTTTAGGAAAGCTCCATAGTGCATAATTCGAGAGAGATTGAGATCTTACCCAAGTCGCATCTTATACTTTTGCCATAAAAGTTCGTTCTTGCTAAAAGTGAAACTGGTTCCGCTCTGCGACACTCTGACAGGTTTCAAGTCGCTTCTGTATGTATTAGCTGGACGCACAGCAGGGTCGTAGTTTGATTCTTCTCTTGGAACAGTGTTTCCCTCTTTGTTGTTTGCATTGGAATCTTCGTGGGTGGGTAGCTCTTCGATGTTAATTACCTTCCGTTTAATCATGTCTACTATCACGATGAAGTCAAACGGATGAGCTGAGAGGGAAATGAGACCAAACGTTGTGTAAAGCGTGCTTTAGCTGAACTTTACTAAATAATGGATATGTAATAAGATTTAAGTACATACCGTATTGGTTGTCGTTTTCGCTATTCTTTCCGTACAAATATAATTGAATAAGGCGTTTTCCTTCGTATTGAGGCGCATCATCTACGTATCCCATTGACCTGCCAAGATAATTAAAGAAAACGTAAGAATACATGCTTAAAATATGCCAATCTCATAACCGTTATCAAATATCATACCAAGGATCTGCATTAACTAAGCTCATATTGCTCCACCCCAGACGTCTGCATCGTTCCTGAACTGTAGAGTCATCACGGGCGATCTGTTCCGAGTCAATGAGTTCATCTGAAGTTAGGGACGGATGGACATCATTTGGTGCTCTGTTAAAACTTTCCACTCGTCGGTCTGTCCAGATTCACTGTTACTTCGTAAGTTTGGCCGGATGCCCTATCTATGAGGATGGTAAAGGATCTTCGAGCAATTCTGGTGTAAGGAGGGTTCCTGTTGTTTAGGAAGTATTGGAGGAGGACTGATTTCTCAGGCTCTTTCAAAGTGATATAATCAAACATCCAGTCTCCCCGTTTGTAGTTTTTGATTATGGTTACGGTAGACTTGATTTCGGATTCTGTGAGAGGATCCAGTGGGTGCAGGCTTCCTATATAGTTTATAAAAAGATGCAATGAAAATTTAGAGTATTTATTCGAATTTCCCATTTTTATTATGTAGAATCATATATGGGTATTGAATACGATCGTAGTGGTTTTGTATTGCAGCCATCTCTTAAACCAACAAACTAAAATTCAATCTGATTTTGGATTTGATGACAAAAGTGTACCTCTTTGGCTACCTCCACCTCCTCCCACAACTGGCAATCCGCCAATAACATCATTCACAGGACCTAAGGTTTCAAGTATGATAAGGATGAGCAGAGCACTTTACGAATTGATCATGTATCACTTTCGCCTTCAGTTATGAAAACCTCACATACCCCATTTTTCCTTTCCCTGGTGCTCTTCAGATTTTTCTGAAGAGGGGCTGTTTCCCAGCACATCATGAAGAATTAGGAAAAGCACCAAACAAAATCTTCTTAAAATCATGATTGAAAGCTGGCCAAATTATGGACGTGTGAACTAGTGCAATAAAACCATCTAATCTTCCATTCTGACTCTATTTATACATTTGCCGTTTTTTAACTGCGCTGGCTAATCAACGCGGATATTTAATGTGACTGTCAGTTGCCTTTTAAACCACAAAGTGACTAATTTATAGGAAATGCTCTCTCAATGACTTCTTTCATACCATTTGCACTTGCTTTGTTGCAAGATGATAATATATTCAAACGTGTAGGGAGAAAAGAGTGGAAGCCTAGTCGAATAGAAACAACGGCCTACACAATTGTTAATATTGTCATGATGCATTATGGAAATGTCTGCAAACTTGTGGATGCATAAGGACACTAATCTTGGATGTTAGGCAAGCACAAACTATTACCAACTATTCATCGTAAGTGACATTACTAAATTACTCTGTAGGTAATTTTGTTAACAAAAATAGTATTGTGCTAGGGTTGGTTCCTATTCCACATAATCCGTTTGCCAGGAGTTTTTCAGATACGGCCTGATTAATTGTGTAAATCATACAAACATATTAATCACCTTACCTTGAAATGCACATATGCTTGAAAACAAATGTTATAATATTCAATAACTAATGGGATCGCACTTGTGGTTTTTGCCACATCGCAATTGACATGAAATGAGTAATCGGCAGATAAAGATAGATGTGCATTTTGCCAGCCTCGGCCGACAGTAATTCATCGGAGTAGAAAAGCTCGACTTCTACGCGCCGTGTCCCTGACAGGGAACGCGTATCATGAACGACTTTGTGTGAGAACAAAACTTAGCCAAACTCTGTACATTTACTTAACACACATCTAGCAATTACGATTCACAATCGGTTAAATAGAGTTGCACATTTGAAACCTCAAACTCTTTTTATCGCGTAAAACTCACCTCTCTTGTCACGACTTCTGGTTATCCTGTCTAAAGCTGGTCCATAACTTCGGAGCATAGGAATAGCTAAAATTTGAGTTTGTATTAAAGAAATCCGTCAGTTTTCAAAATTATACTTTTATGACGACATAATATATTACGGAGGAATTTTGTGCAATTCAAAACCAATAAATTTTCCCTTCGTGTCACAAAAACGATTTCAGATCGGTTGTATTATGCTTACCTTGCGTCCATCCATACGGAGGATGAATTGCCTCCATAAAATCTGTCATGCATACCACCAGCAGGATTATCCAAATTACACAGACCTGCTTGCTCATAATTTAACTCTGTCAATATGATTATGCGCAGGTATTATTTTAGGCACTTAAAATCACCAAATTAGTGAACAATTAGTGTACGATAAAAATGGACCGATGAATGTTTCATTCTATGTAATTTTAACTGCCAGACGCGTTTAAAGCGTCGGTAACAAAATGAACAACTTTGTCACAACTTAAAGAATTTACTTAAATTCGACTCGTTAAAATAGCTCCGCGCGAAGCACAAGTGTACTTTTACGTGTTGTTAGTAAAACAGTTTGGGCTGCTGGTGAAATAACGCAATTGCAAAGTGAGAATGAAAATGCTCAAATCTCAGGTAGTCGGATGCAAACGACGGCGTCCCATACATATGTAATAACTGGTTAGTCATCCAACATCCAATGAATTTCCGAAACAATTTGTTGGATAGTTTGTTAGTTTTATTTTGATACATAAATCTTTGTTTGGTACAAAGACCTTATTTTGTCTGGGAGTTGGTAATTTTGTACTTGTAGGTACACACGGCAAGACATTGTCTAACAAGTACATATAATGCTATCTTGGAACCTCTCCCTTTTATTGCGGCAAAGGTGGGTCCTTGGATGTCAAGCGTAACAGCGCAGCCTGTTGGAAAGAGCTCAAGTCTGGGTGTATCAACCTAATTTTATGCGTTAACAGGCGCAATAAAATAGTAGAGACTGTGGTGTTATACGTATAGTACTCGTAGTCTCACGCATTCAATACAATACAGTCTACTAGTTTGTCATTTAACTTTAAAACTACACTTGCAAGTTACGTCTTTTACGTCACGGTACGGACTGCTATTATAAGCTTTCCTTATTTTAAAATCTTATACCTACATATAGCTTTGAGTGTTGTTTAATGATAAAGCTAAGATGATTCATAAGTCTTCATAAGTCATAAGATGATGGAGAATCTTTATCATATGAGTCAGTTTTGTTTTATCTAGCAAATGAGTTTGTGTACAAACCTATATATGTACATGATGCGATTGCAGTTTTGCCACGCGCGTCTGGAACTTCCCTTCTGATTAGTTTTATAGTTTATTAAGAGACTGGTAGGAATACAGAAAGTGCATTGCTGAAAGGATGCATAACTTTTTGTTTAGAAAGGAGACTGAAAGTAATTTTCGTAAATACTTTGTGTAATTTTACAGTTTTTGTTTTATACTTCATTAGTTGTTCAGTTTAGTGTGCTATTTATAACATGCACTCACGGTTGTAGTGTTATTACTATTACGTGCACTCACCAGAAACATTTTACAATTACAGAAATTCAATTAAATTATTTGAGTTAGGGCCACCAAGATGGCGTAATTTGTCCAACAACCACGTACGGTGAAGATACGATGAAACCACACTGACTACTTCGTTATTTTTCGCACTGCGTAGAATTTTATCCTGCTTTTAAATGATAGAAGATCAGTGGGTGTAAATTATAATTGAGAGCAATAAGGAACTGGACTGGAAATAGTAATACAGCATTGTTTGTACCCTCAACAATTAGCATAAAGGGACTCCATTTGATAGTGTGGGGTAGGTGTAGAGACACATTTTCCTGGGCCGTCAGTGTTTGTATGATGATCCATCATTTCTTCAAAAAACATACGAAAGCTGGAGAAGTTTGGTCGTAAGCCTGGGTCATTTTCCCAACATGTCATAATCTTGGAATATCTGCAAGTATATTTTCATGCAGTAAGCATGACATGCATATTGACTGATACGATTGCTTACAATGCAATGGTACGATTACATTACAAAGTACAGATCTTTACATTTCTTGTGGACTGAATCTTGGACGACCCATTCTCATGCCGCTGGACAATCTAGAAATAAAGCCTGCGTCCCAATCCTCGTTCGGAAATGGAATGTCGCCTAAAGTGAAAACTTCATATAGGGTTGCGCCGTAACTCCAAACATCGGATTGATGTGAAAAGGTCAAAGTGGTTAATGATTCTATGGCCATCCAGCGCCATGGAAGGGGACTCTGAAATACAGACAGGAATGTTAACAATTGGGGATAGTACATAAAAATTATCATTTGATTATCACACCAAAAATTGTTTGTAACCGTTTAGCTAACCTTTGACTTTTTCACGTAATTGTTGCATTCGTACAGCTTTTTACTCAACCCAAAATCTGACACTTTACACACCCTGTCGTTAGTTAAAAGAACATTTCTCGTCGCCAAATCGGCATGTACAATCTGAAAATAATTTTCATTTCATCAAACAATTATGCCTCAATGGACAATGTTCATATCAAGTCTACGACGAACCGATTTAAATGTAAGATATTCCATTCCTTTGGCAATCTGGCCGGCGAACGAGATTAAATCCAGTGTTGAGAGTTGTTGCGGTCTCGTCTTCAAAAGCTTTCTAAAAATCAAAATTTGAAAAATCCTTTGTGTAGTCAATCCATCAAAATTATTTTTGAAGGCTTGAAAGTAAGTTTTTACATATTAATCAGTTGATTTGCATCAATCAGATTCACAAACTCTGGTCTTCTTTTGCGAAGAAACGTGTCTAAACTTCCCAAGTCGCATCCATCAAGATTATTTTTGAAGGCTTGAAAGTAAGTTTTTACATATTAATCAGTTGATTTGCATCAATCAGATTCACAAACTCTGGTCTTCTTTTGCGAAGAAACGTGTCTAAACTTCCCAAGTCGCAAATCTCAGTAACGATATGAATGTTACCTGTTCGGTTGCGTAAAGGAATTTAAATTAAATCAAACGCAATATAAAGCGAATTACGGCAATTTGAGAATTTAGGTACATTCGACATACGGATTCTAATGTTACGAGTGCAAACACCAATGATCGCGATGATATTCTCGTGCTGCCCGATATAGAGCATGATTTTTACTTCGGAGAGCATGGATTTGAAGAGTGTCACATCAGCCGAAGGTTTTGAAATCTTAATCGCCACTGGCCTCGACTTTGAAATGATTTTACCTTTAACAACGTAAGAAAACTCTCCCGAACCCAAGTAGTTTTCCTCGGATGAGTCTGGAATGTATTTTACGTATATACATAGTATTTACAGAACGTGTGCATTGAGCCTGCACGGAGCGAGAAAGTAAGGTTTGGGAAGATGTTAGCAAGTACCAAACTCCAAGTCTTCCACTGGAATCTCATAGCGTTCATTAAAGGGTAAAAATTCAATCGCTTCCATTGAATGCGGCTCCGCATTTGCAAGAAGCTCCGGCTTCCCATTTAAGAACTCATCAACTTCGCTGTCCGTCAAACTTCGTACGAGCTCCTGTCAAATTAAATCAGGTCAACTTCACTTCCTAATTTTTAGGGGCCACTACAATATGTATATGTTTCGATTTTAAATTACTTTTGCCTCCTTCAGTCGTCGTACAAATATCAATATCGTGGCTATCATTAAAGCTAGGAGAACGATAACCAATATTGCTACTCCAATATACAACCAACGATATGGACTACCTGAAAAATTTAAAGACCACCATACAGAACAAAAAATTTATGTTAGTGTTATATTATTCTGATATTTTATTTTCATCGCACTTGACACAGTCACAGAGACTTCCCGTGTTTCTCCGCCAATGTAATTCCGAGCCTCACACTTGAACACTCCAGCGTACTTTTGATTCATCGTTGGGAATTCCAAATACCCTTCACCGTTTGATCCGGTGCTGGTTTTTAGCTCGGGGAACTCCTCCGACACATTTCGAAAGTTATTCTGTGAAATGTTTGAAGCAGCATATTCTACTTATAACACTCGGTCTTCAATTGCAGTAGTAATTTTTTATATATAGTATTTTTAAATATTGATATGCCATATAAATTCCGTTAATGTCTGCATATCGTGCATACACTCACCATTTTGTTTTTGTAAAGCCAAAAATATGTTGGTTGAGGTTCACCCTTTGCCCGGCATTCCAATCTTTGGCTTTCACCCCCAGTATAGAAAGTTTCCGTTGTTTTCATACTTAATTATTTGCGGTAGCAGTAAATCTTTAAAAGTTAATAAACCATTCTTCACCAGTTCTTATAAAACTGTCAATTTTAAATTGTGAACAATTTTTTTGGTATAGTACGTTTAGTCGCAAATTTTCTAGAGGTTGACATTAATTCAGTACTGTTCCACCATGGGGCGTGGCAGTGAATGCCAACTGCATCAATGGGAAGTTTGATATTCAACCTTGTGATGATATTAAACTCATTAATCCGTAGTGGCTCACCCTCACCAAGAATAGATATGTTAGCTAAATTTCCATCATCTACCACATAAAAAATATGCTCAATTAGTCACAAAATCGCCACGAATAATTCAAAGAGTTTTCCAGAGTTTAACAGTGCACTTAGTTCGGGCATCAATGAAGCAGTATACCCTGGATTAACTTCCGGGATCCATTTTTCAGCTCCATTTCAAAAGTTATGTCGTTTGCAAACAAGTACGACGCTCCAATGCATAGAAAATTATTGGATGCATTTGTGTATAATGTTTCGTTGACCTCTTCCATACGTAAGAGATCTTGTTGGCGAGCATCTTTCCAGTTGCTATCTGTATCAAAACAAGTTGGACTCTCCCGTTAAAATAGTAAGATTATTTTGAAGCCTCTATGGAACTTTTGTGAAACGTACATCTCAACAGATTTAGAGTCACAAAGAACTCCCACTGTCTAGTCAGGCCGGATACGGTGCATTGAACAATTCCATTCAAATGCGAGTAGGGAACGCTCACACAAGGCATTGATTCTGAATGCAATATCGAGCAATATGACTCGCTTCGGGAGAAAAACTGACGTTGAGTCACTCGGTTGCATGACGTAGCATTCTTAAAGCATCGACTCATTACTTGACACTGCATTGAATTGTGACATTTCACCGTTTGAATCACTTTCTCTTTTCCTTCGGAGAGGCAGTGTACTTCTCCTTCAAAGTTATCGAAGTACAGCACTGGGGCATCTAATAAAATCAAGTTATATAATTAGAATTGATGTAATCTTATTGATTGCTTAAAGAGTAGATGTTTTGCAAATTTATATTTGCACACGAACCAATAAACTCAAAAGACCACTCCCTGATTGTTGTTCGCTGCTGACCTTGAAGGGTGCAAGACACTTTTCCCTTCACAGAGCCTTCATTAGTATTTTTCTGATTTAAATATACTCTGATAGCTTTTCTAAGAGGTGTAGGATTGTCTTTGTAGAATATTGTTACGTTGGGGTGAGAAACACCAATTGACACCGGCCGACTTTTTGAGGAACACTCGAACTCCAATACGTCGTCGGTAAAGACTCTTAAAGTTTCTGAAGATGGGGTGAAGTGAAATTCTAGAAAGTAAAAACACCAAAACTTTTACCTAACGCTGTAAAAAGTATATAACAATCATTTCAACAGCAGTATCGTGTACCACAACATGTTACATACCAGAGTCGGGTGATGACGATCTTATTGCTCTTATTTGTACCGATGATGATGAACCAGTTTGCTTTCTACAAATGTATGTTCCATCATTGAACATTGTAGCTGAATGAAATCCTTCCGTTGGATAGTACTGGACATTATCTAGTGCTGTCTCTCTTCCCTAGAATTCAATATTGGTTGCATTGTGGGATGAGAGTGTAGTGGATTTTCGAACGTAATATGAAAAGGCATTGCTAGCAGAATAAATACGACAAGTTCTTAAAAAGACCCATTCATACGTTTGATTTCAGGAACAACACAGTAGATATCGTTGGGTCAGTCGTGGGACACGGAATTAAAAAACTGTCCCTCACAGTACTTTCATCCTGTTCAAGCTTCACAAGCTGATGTGATCCTAAAATGTAATTAAAAACTTAACACACCGGTGGTAAATGTGTAGTAAATGAGGGATCAGTCGCCGTCCAATTGTAAGCATAACCTTTAACAAATATGGAAATCTCGTCACTGATATTGGGGTTGGTCGCATCTTCGCACAAGAACTTAGCGGAGACAGCAAACTTGGGATCATCCTTCGCATCACTGAAAAACATGACCATTTTTATTTGATACAAATTAGATGCCAAGTTTCGTCGAGGAGGCTGAATCTCTATTGCGTCCGGTGGATTCTTTAGAAACAAAAAGAAGTGCAAACGCAAGAGATTAAAATATAATCTGACGATAAACCACATGGAAAGCACCGATATGAATACTGTCACCATACAATAACCCCCAAAAGATTCCATCGAATTGGAACGGACGCTTCACAAGAGAGCTTCAGGTCATCCGGTTGTGATGCATACATGGCTCGCTGTGTTTGAGAAATTGTGATGTTTTTCCATAACGGTTCACCCATGAAATGCTGGACCGTTATGATTGGTCGTTTATGGGTCACGGCTGTCGCACTTGTCCAGATGAGCATTTGACAAGTGAATACGAGTAAGATTTTTAATCGTGAAAATGGCATTGTGATCAACAGGTGTGACTGACAGGTGAGTGTCGTGGAGTAACGGAACAGAAAAAATTTGAAAACACGATGTGTTTGATGTGATTAATTGTCCTGTTACAGCCTAATGAGACGTTGAGCGTTTTTAAATCATTTTAAAAAGTCAATTTGTTCCGTCTACTACGTATATACGCAGTAATAGTATTAATATGCAAAATTCGTGTAATTCAATTGGTCGCTACATTAAGCAATAAAAACACAAAATAGCATAAGTCAATTCAGTATCGTAACATAATGTTCCGTTTAGGTTAGCCAGTAAGTATATGGAAATTTCTTGCTTCGGTGAAACACAGGAAGTGCGGTTGTGGATTTTTTAGAAGGCCAACTTCAAAGCATCTAATTCATACTCAATGTGGCGCTGACTTGTAAGACTTGTAACTTCGAACTGTGGTTGGACCCTCAAAGATTCGCATGATAGAATACGTCAATCTGAAAGTGATAAATCTACGCGAAAATGTTACCACAGTTGGAAAAGCAAACATTTACGAGTGTGCATGAAATATATTTCTAAATTTATTTTACTACCTTGTATGGTAAACTTTCTTGAAGCGGCCATTACATCAGTACTGTTCCACCATGGTGCGATACAATTAACCGCGACAGCTTCCTTAGGTAGTTGAATATGCAATGTAGATATTACATTAAATCCATCAATCCTTCTCGGATGGTACTCATCTGCCACGGAAATGTTGACGTGATTGTTATCATCTAAAAAGTACATAAAATATAAGTGATTTTTTAAACTTTGTAACAATTGCGCAATCAAAGCTCCAAATTTTTATAGCTCCAGTCGTCGCTCACGCTTCAAAGAATGACGAAAACCATTTTTGTACTCCAGTTGAAAACCTAAATTGTCCGCAAAGAGGAAGGCTGAAGCAAAGCAAGTGAACTTTGCCCGTTGATTGGAAATAAAAGTCGGAGACACTTCGTCCATTCTGACCAATTCTGATGCAGGAGCATCCTTCCAATTAGAATCTGAATAAATGAATATTTTACGTCGAATGATCTTATTTTCCATCTACAAAGCTTACACAACGAATGGAATAAATTCACTCATAATCATCATATCATTTTGAAAAGATACATCTCAGATTGTCGAGTGAGGCGAAAAAGTTCCATGTCTTGCTTATCCCCGAGACAGTGCATTGTGCAGCTCCGTGGAAGTAGTAAAATGGAATGCTAACGCACTTCTCGCTTCGATCCACGTTGCGAAGCCAGCAGTAAGATGTTTTACTGGAGTGAAATTGGGATTGTAACATAGTGTTACATAATGTAGAATTTCGAAGGCATCGGGAGCTCCTAACTTGACAATCCAGCGTGTTCTCACACTTTACAGTTTGCACGACTGTGCTATTAGCGTCAGACAAACAGTGCAATTCTCCAGAGTAGTTGTCTATATACAAATTTGGTGGCTCTGCGTAACAACAAGCGTAGATTTTAGCAACGCAGCAAAATATTTTATTAGCGATTTACTACCATTTTTGCTCATACCTATGAATTCATAAGTCCACTCCTTCGCAGTTTTTCCACCTGCTCTGCAAACAATTTTTCCAGTACAGCCTGTGGAATTAGATGAAGACAGGCGAACTTCTTCTGAATAATTGGTCCTTACTGTTTGCTCAACTTTGATACAGCCAGGGTTGTTAGGAAAATCCAAAAGTACTGACTGACTATCAGAAGAGCATTTAATTTCAATGAGGTCATTAGCAAACACTTTAATGTTACTTGAGGCTGGACTAAACCGGCAATCTGTAACATTAATAATAATTCTCATGAATTTTTGGCATTTAGACTACTGCGGACTTTTTCTTGAAACTACACTGACCGCATTCTGCGCTGTAAGAAGTCAGGGCAGTAATAGTGATGGAATCTGTTTGCTTTTTGCACACATATGTTCCATTAAAAGTTGAAGTGGATATAAATCCCAGTGTTGGAAAGTATTTTACATCAGTAATCAATGTCTCTTCCTTGCTCTGCAATACATATATCATCTTTGTTTCAGTTAACAAATTCAGCTTTGTTTTAGCGTAGTAATTAACCCACGTTTCCTTATTACACTTACAGTTGAATTGATGTAGTATAGTAAAGTGGGACTGGTTGGGTTTGTCGTTGCACATGGAATAATATTTGAATCAATGACAGCGTCTGACAGAGGTCTTACAAGGGGATATTTATCTGAAAAAAATGAGTGTGATGAATATTTGGGTTTCTTCTTATGTGTTACAGTCGGCGAAGTCGGGATTTTTTAACCTTGAATAAAAATGTCAATTCGATCCTGGATTCTGGGATTCACCAGCATCTCGCATGCAACGCTAGCAGATGTACCGAGATCATCTTCAGGCGTGGAATACAGGAATAAGTTGATTCGTATACGAAACACGTTTTGTGGAATGCTTCTCGTAGGCTGGAGAGTTACAATAGCGTCTGGTGGCTACCATGAAGAGCATAGAGAAGAGATTAGTTTACTTTGATATTTACGACGTGATGGATCAACGGTAGAAGTCCCTAAAACTTACAATTAAGCCCGTAACGTTCCACTGAATAGGATATGGTGCTTCACATTCTAGAAACAGATCATCGCCCTCCGCTGAATACAGCGATTTAAATTGACTATCCGGAATAGATATATTGTGCCACGTCGGTCCGAGTTTAGCTAACTTTATTGTAGGAATAACGGAATCTGCTTTTCCTTCAGTGAAATAAAGCTGAATCACGCACAGTGTCACAAACAGCGTTTTGAGCACTGTTATAAAAATCATTGTGCTTCGTAAATACTGAATAGTAAAAATGATTAAACTTGTACTCTCTGATCAACCTTAGACCACAAAACTTCACCTACGCGTTAAATTAAACTCATTAAAATAAATTTCTAGCAACAAGTACGGTAGAGAAAGTGCTCATACCAAGCACACTTGTTGACCGAACTGCACCGCAACTAATGCGACAGGCAGAGTTTAAGAGGGTGAGCATCACAAGCTTACAACCAGCTATAACATGGCAAGTTTGTCTGATAAAATTAGCGACCTACCTACTAAGTATTCTACCTCTGCCCGTCTACCGATTGTTAACATACAAAGTAGTTCATGATTATAGATATTATGCTCTCCTGAACTGGCTTCAGCGCAGCATTTTTTATTAGATTGCCAAATCAGTCCGATCTACAACAATAGCTGCCTTGTTAAATGTTGTCTACATTCAATTCGATTGGACATTTGAACACAAGGCGACAAGCACAAAAACATTGTAATATGTAATGACGACCGTATTGTAGTACTGAATGTTTGAAAGCTAATAAAAGATGAAACCGCTTCCCCAATTGTCGGATGACTTTGTACGCGATATCTTCTAACCGAACACAGCCTAGGACTCGACAAAAATCATCATACATTACGCAGAAATCCTTTACCCTGAATGAATAAGAACATACCATTCAATGATTGAATTATTCAATTCAACCAAAGTAAAATATACTACATGCAGTAATTTGCCAATTCCAAAACCCCAAAAACAGTTCTGCAGTTTTTACTATTGCGGGAGCCTATCATTTATGCTTATAAGCATTCCTTTTCCAGCCCAAGTGTCTGTGTCTGGTAAACCTATCATGTAATTTTTCTATTAGAATACTTTTTCTCCATTAAAAACAGTTATTTCTGAGAAACTCAATATCTGTACTGTGTACAGATATTTTAGTGATATAGTGAGAGACTGGAGGGTATTATTCGACAGGTTTGACTGAACGGCTATACTTATCAGTCTGTCCATTTATCCGATCGTCCGTCTTCAAGTTTGCGGAAAAAGGTTTAGCCAAAGGTTTAAATAGCTCAGCATTTCCCTAAACCCTGTTTATTTCAAGTTTGTCACTCTGGTGGTGAGTATGCCTCATTTCTTCAATACTTCAATACATTGCAACGGGCCAAACATCGAGCTGATTTAAATAAGTTTCAAAAATAGCAAATTGTTTCATTTGGGCTACAGAGCATACGAAGTACTATACAAGTTTGTTCAAGGAAGCTGCAACTATTCGGTTAATGCGACAGAATTATTTGCTCCTTGGACAATGGTCGAGATGTTGATTACAGCAGGTAAATTATCTTGCATGTTTTTAAACAACTATTTATACCGACTTAGCTTTATTATGATTAACGCAAATTTTTCCATTACTAGGGACGAGTTCTGCAAGAACCGTTAGAAGGTATTCCTTGCTTGGAGTTTTCTGTCTAATCGTGATAACTGCTAGTATCACAAAAAATGCACACGGAGACACACGGTTAACAGATGCAGGTATCTGGAAGGACTACAAAAGCCATAATATGGAATCGAATTTACAGAAGATACGAGTTGAACGGAGTCCTCAAGAGCGTGTACATTGTATGTACTCTTGTGGAAATTGTGAGAAAGGGTGTAAACGTGATGGAGTGTGCTGCTGAATAAAAATCAGAGAAAATAAAATAAAATACATATTTTAATAAAGGCACTGCTTAAAATTCGTCAGGTCATGCATTGCAGCGAAATTTTCAGCCTGTTTCTGAGCATTACGGCCGGAAATTCAAAATTAAATTCGTATCTTACAGGAAAACTGTAATTTAAGTGTAGTGTTCTAATACTAAATCACACTTTATGCCTGGCTAAATACATAATTACTGACACTTTTGTTGTATGACTCACTTCCGGGTTACATTCGGAGACTGCTTGACGAACTCATCTCGGATAAGAAGGTACAAACCTAGGAGGATAAAAGATAAATAGGGGAAAGGTAAAACCGTGTTTGAGTTATCATGGACACGAAGACACCGTGTGTACTAGTTCTTTCAAGTATCTTTTCGGTCGCACGCGTCTCGCTCTCCAGTAAACTTTATACAATGGATTCTTTTGTTACTCTAAGGTTTACCAAGTCTAAATTTCAACATTTTGTGACAGAAACGGCAAGCTTGCAGCATAATTGGAAGCATAATCAAATTTGTTTTTTTTGTAAAAGATACATGCAAAGCAACTTAATTTGACCGATGGCTTAACACGATGCTTAACACACGGCCTTCGGTGTAGCTTCTGCCAGTTGGTAAATAGTTGACACATAGAAAGCATGAAACCCATTCATTAGACTGAAATATATGTGACAAAGACGGAATTTAACCCATGCCACCATACGTCATCTTTCATGTATGTGGAGCAAATAATCTGGACTTTGTTCCCAAATTCATTGCTTTTGCGGATTGTGAATAATTAAGTACATATCATCAACAAACAATGTATGCACAGAATCCCTAACTAAAATTAATTCAACAGGCTTTCTGTAAATATTGATACTCTTGGCAAATAGTCTGGTAAAGCTGTGTGAAAAAACTTCTTCTCCATTGAAACCAATCATTTCTGAGAAACTCGGGATCTCCACTGCGTAAGAAAACCAGTTTCTTTACTTCTATACAAGTGCAGTAGCACTTGCTCGGCAAGCGTCTTACTCGGTTATGTATGCGTCATTCCTTCAATACATGAAACAGGTAAAACAAAAAAAAACAAAGCTGATTTTCAGCAAGTTGTTTCATTGTGATTTACGCACAAAAAATACAAAGTACTGAACTAGCTTCGATCCAATCGTAAAGTTCAAAGAATTGCAGTTACTCGGTTAATGCAATATTGCACCTTGAAAAATTAACGATTTATCGACCACGGTAGGTAACTTGACTTGTTCTTGTACGAAACTATATATAGATATATACGATTAACAAAAATTTTGTCTTTACCAGGGATAAATTCTACACGAATTATGAGGTGCATCTTGCTTGCTGGGGTTTTTTGCCTAATCGTGGTAATCGTTACTACCACAAAAAGTGCATATGGAGACACACGGTTAACCAGAGCGGGTGCCTGGAGGAACTACGGAAGTGGTGATATTTTATCGTTATTTGTCAACAAAGCGGCTCCCATGAATTTGGTGCAAAGGTCGACACGAGTTGAACGGAGTCCTCAAGTTCTTAGTACACAGGCTGTATGTCGCTCCTGCAATGGTTGTCGAAGGGGATGCAACCGAAATGGAGGCTGTTGCTGAATGAAAATTATGTTTCACTCAGTGATAATACAACACGTTGTCTCAACTTTCACCTCACGACATTTAGTACAAAGAATGCTCACGATCACATGTCTCTTAAAATTAGATAATTTTATTAAAAGAACTGGAAGCAATTAAAGCAGTTAAATGCAAGTCGCTTTGTTGACAATGTTGTGCATGATGAATATCATTTTTGATATACAGAGTTTCATAAATATACTTATAAATTCGCATATGTTGGTTTCGGAGAAGTGGCTGACTGCTCATCATAATTTACGTATTGCCCACTTGGATTCTTTGGCGGAGTGTTTCCAATGTCATCAGTATTCGCATACAACGATTCCTGGCCCTTTGTCAATGGAAAAAGGGGTGTATACTCCACTTTTTGATCCAACTCAAGAGACTCTTTGGTTTGTGACAGCATTTCTTCAAAAAACCGTCTCAGAACCGAAAAATTGGGCCGCATATCCGGGTCGCTTTCCCAACATGTCATAATTTTTGAATATCTATTCTCAAGCAAAGATTGTAATGTAATCATTGCAATAGTGAAAGAGGATTAAAATTTATATGCATCCATCTGTAAAACATTCGCTAGCAATTCATAAACTTACATTTCCTGAGTGCTGTACTTTGGCCTACCCATTCTCATGCCGCTCGTCAAACGTACTAAGAAGTCTTTATCCCAATCTTCATTGGGGTAAGGTATGTCTCCCAGCGTAAACAGCTCAAATAAAGTAACGCCATAACTCCACACATCGGACTTGGTCGAAAACGTCAATGTTGTCAACGACTCCACTGCCATCCACCTCCAAGGCAGAGGACTCTAAAAATCAATATCTTTCAACTCTGACTCTTTGAATTGTCATTAGTTTCATATTGTGTAATCCTTTACATAAGAGCACCCACCTTTGATTTCTTCACGTAGTTGTTACACTCATAAAGTTTCTTGCTCAAGCCAAAGTCGGCAATCTTTGGAACTTTCTCTGACGTCAAGAGAACATTACGGGTGGCAAGATCTGCATGTACCACCTACAAAATAATTGGGATTGGCACATCACAAATTTTCTTACACTTTCAACTGCTGTAATTTTTATTTGAATCTTATTTTTTGATCCAATGCGTACAGATTTTGATGCAAGGTATTCCATTCCCTTTGCTATTTGAGCAGAGAAGCTAAGGAGGTCAACCGTACTAAATCCTTCGGAATCTGTCGGCATATCTTTCCTACAAAGTATTAAAAAGTTAAGTTCTCACATCCTATTGGTTAATGCGCTCGTATATTCCGATTGAGAATCTGAAGCAACCAACAAATCAATTTGATGATTCGAGTCAATGAGATCCACAAATCGCGATCTGCCCTTGCGTAGAAAAACATCCAAGCTACCCAACTCGCAGATTTGAGTTGCGATGTAAATGTTCCCTGTAGAGATTTTTGAATTATTTTTAGCAGCAGATCATAAGTAGAACAAATTTAAATCGATATAAACGAAGTCAGTAAATTCTGTTAAAAGGCAGACTTACTCTCCCGAATGCCTTCAGTACAAACTCCGACGAGGGTAACCACATTTTCGTGCTGTCCAATGTATATCATTATTTTAACCTCTGACAACAGCGACTTGAAGAGCGTGACGTCAGCAGAGGATTTCGAGATTTTAAGGGCAACAGGGAGCGACCTGGAAATAATTTTTCCTCTTACGACGTATGCAAACTCTCCGGATCCCAAATAGGACTGATCAGACGAATCTGAGGCCAGCAAAAAAAAATCAGGTATGGTATGGCTTCAAAGGTTTTCTTTGTTACTTTATGTTACGTCTCGCATGATGTTACTTTATCGCATAAATGAATCAAATAAGTTAGAGCATATACCAAATTCCATGTCGCTCATCGCTATTTCATAATTGTTGTTGTACGGCAAGAACTCAATCATATCTACTACAGAAGGTACGGTGCCTTGCCCCTGAAGGAGCTCAGGCTTTCCTTGGAAAAATTCCTCGATTTCACTGTCAGTTAAACTTCTCACGAGTTCCTGCATTAAGAATGATTATAAATAAAAACACTATAGCACATCTTTCAGCCACTTTTACAGTGAAAGTAAAAGGATCACTCTTACTTGAGCCTCCTTGTATCTTCTCATGAAAATTACGAGTGCAGCCACCACCACGGCGAGAATTATCAGAATTACTATCACAGAGACTATGTACACTACTGTGTTCTTTGAAATTGGCTCATCTGAAGCATCAAAATCTTGAGATGATAAACTGAAATCAATTTTGCAGTGTATATTAAAACTTGTTTGAAACTTACTTGAAACGCCAACTTTGAAATCTTTAGCTTCTTTACCAACCAAATTGCTTGCTTCGCATCTATCAAAATAATTTTTAAAACTTTATACAACATCTCTACTAATTTGTGTTAATCCCTTATGACTCAATTGCCTTAAACTACCTGAAAACTCCAGAGTATTTTTTATCCATCACTGGAAACTCTAAGTAACCCTCCCCGTGAGACCCACTGCTAGTTTTCAGGTCAGAAAATACCTGCGTCGCATTTTGAAATGGAGTTCCTGGCTAAAAGTACATGTTGTTAGATATAAAAACATTTTGCTTTAAACAAAATTAAATGTGGGTGGTAATCAGTTTATCGTAACATTATTTAACCTTTTCTGATTTGTAAAGCCAGCGGTAGTGTGGCTGAGGTTCACCGACAGCATCACATGTCAAGCGTTGGTTTGTTTGACCAATGTAAAAGCTCTCATCAACACTGCTACGTTTTGTTTTAAATGTGGGGTGTAGCAAATCTAAATAGCAAGAAAGCGGTAGTTATTTTATGTATAAATAGTTCACAAGCAAATCATGCAAATTGATTTATTTGCGTACGTCGCGTTTCAAACTTCCTGGACGTAATTTCCACATCACTACTATTCCAAAAGGGGGCAAGGCAATGTATTCCAACAGCCTCAATTGGAAGTCTGATCGACAGCGCTCCAAGCACATTAAATTCATCAATTTTTCTCTTGCTTTCACTGCCAGGATTGGTAGCTTTGTAACGGTTCTCTTCCTCCCCTACATAAATAAATCGTAACCTTTTAATAGTTGAGTGGTATGTGGGCAAAAAAGTAACGCTGAGGTTTACCATGAAGCATTTTCCGAGTTCCATCTTTATACTCAATTTCAAAGGTTACGCTATCAGTAAAGAGATACGCGGCAGCAGCGCAGAAAAAATGTGTTGTGCCGTTGGTATACAAAATCTCAGGAACTTCGTCCATTCTGATCAGTTCCTGTTTCGGAGCATCCATCCAGTTGCTGTCTGTTGGATTACAACATTCGAACATGTATCAATCACGTGGGAAAACTTCAAAAATTCTTATTATACGAGTAGCTTGCTAGTCAACGCACATCTGATAAACTCGAGTGAGACAAAGTACTCCCACTTGCGAGTCAATCCGTCGATTGTGCACTGCGCAATTCCGTTAAAATGGGAATACGGAACAGTCGCACATTCCGCTCCGCTTTGCAGATGCTCCACCCAACAGCGCGTGTTCTTTGTTGCGGTAAACTGCTTTTGCTTTTTGTAATTACACAAAGATACGTTTCGGAGACAGTGCTCCATGTATTCACAGTGCATGCTGTTCACACAGCGAACAGTTTGCACACGTTTGCTTTCGTCTTCGGAAAGGCAATCGACTTCGCCTTCAAAATTATCGAGATATAGCTCCGGGGCACCTGTGCAAGATGTTACAGTCTGATTATAATTGTTCGGTATGCTGAAAAAATTAAGAACGAAATAGTCTTAACACTCATACTTATAAACTGCAGTTGCCATTCCTTGATTAATTCTTGGCCTCCAGCGATGCATGCCACTTTTTCTGGTCTGCTTATGTTGGCATTACGCGCAGCGGATATTTGTGCTTGTATTCTTTGATCGGTCTTTATTTTGTAAGAAATGACCAAGTCTTGGTTTTTCTCAAGTACTAAAGCAATTGGCTTAAATTCAGATGAACAGGTTACGTCCACGGTTTCATCGGAGAAAGCCCGAATAATTCCAATACTCGGAGAGAATTCATAGCCTACACAAACCAAAAAAGTACCAATATATTTAGGGAGAAATCTTTAACAGCTTCTTTACTATCGGTATAATCATTGAATTAGCCACCTGCTCCTGAGGGCGTGGTTACCGCATTAATCCTGACAAAAGAAGCGTCATTGTCCTTCCGACAGAAATAGGTCCCATTAAAGGTAATTCGCGATGTAAATCCCACCACAGGATCATAATCTTCCTGAATCAGCCTTTCCTTGCCCTTACCAACGTGGAATAAAACACAAATTCAGACATAGTCTTTCAAGTGCTATAATGCAATGTTATAAAATCGACTGAATTACATCGCGATCTGTTCTGAAGAGTTTTGTAGACTTAGTTGGATCCGTTGTAGGACAAGGAATTAAGTTTGAGTCTATGACTCTAGTTGCAGGTGAGTCCAGAAATGAGGTTTTTCCTTTGAAATGTATTTTTTATATTTAATTATGACGACTATGTATTCGAATAAAAATTACTCAGTGCGGATTATGGCTGGAAAGCTGAAAGTTGAAACATACCCTTGACAAACACGGAAATCTGTGACCGAGCCTTTGGATTTTCTACGGACTCGCACACAACATTCGCAGAGCTCTCCAGTTCGGGAGAGTTTTCTCCCTCAAGGAAGAAAAAACTCATTCGAATTGTAAAACTCTGTTCAGTCAAATTCCTCGCACCGGGTTGAAATTTGACGATTTCTGCAGGTGCCTTCATGGAAAAATCACACCTCTTGTATTCGTCCCCAATTACGAATAAACACAAAAGGGGAGGCTCTTTTGACCTCCGCTAAACGTAGTTGTAGGCTTGAATATTGTAAAAACTCACAATTTTGCCGATAATATTCCATCGTATAGGGCACTTTGCAATGCAGTCCATAAAAAGATCGTCTCCTTTCTTAGAGGAAAAGAATGCAGGGTTTTTCAGTTTGGTAACTTGTTCCCAATTCTCCCCAAGAGTTAAAATATTTATTTGTGGATCGCATGCAAAGCAAAATTTGCATAGTGTTAGGCAAAGGAAAATGTAATTCCTTAGCCGTTTGAAATCTACCATTGTTTCCAAATCCTGGGACGAAGCAGGTAATTGATTCTTCAGTATATGAAAACTCTAAATTCCTCCCCTTTTCTTACTACGCATGTAAGATTAAAACTGGAACTACATAATCTAAGTCGTTTTATAGACAAGGTTCACAATTTTTCATCATTCATTTCCTGCCAATTCCGGTTGACTCATGAAGGTTCACATCGGAAGTTGTGTTCAAAATAGAAAAAACATTTTCACGGCAATTTTGTCTTGAGGTAGCGTGTCATTCATACGTTCGTCAATGACCGTGAGGGCAATGTATGAAAATAACTGAGTGAATTATATGGAAAATGAGACAATTTGTTTGCTTCATAGGTTTTCTAGAGGTCTTCCAGAGAAATTTTTCGGTACATTTCCTTATGCCAAGTGTCTGCTGTGGTTGTAGAAATGCTAAATCCTGTGATATGCAGAACCTTCTCTGTCAAATATATATATAGTAGTACTTAATAAAAGTAGAAATACCAAGGATCATTCTGAAGTATAGATACATTTTACATTAAATCTTGCTGGTGTTGATGAGCTGAACGAACGCAGTTACCCCTGGTCATTTAGTGCATAATATTATACCATCGGGAATTTTTTGGAGGAACCAGTTTGGCAAATCTGGTTACGTCTTGGACGTCATTGGGGTATCTGGTGTTAACCAGATTAGTCATTTACTGCTGTCCAGTTTTGCATTGCCTTATAATGCTGTCATGGGCAGCTTACCACACAAATTGTTCGCGTGAGTCACTTTCCAGTTAAATGCTGGATAGTGTAAAAACTTGTTTGTGGATTGACTTGTCTTCTTTTAAAATGTTTGCATTTAAATCAATGGTGTCTGCACGTAAGTATTTAGACGAAGGCAGAACAAGAGTTGGCGTCTGTCTGACTACCAATCAAAGGAAAGATTTACAGTACTACGTACTTACAGTCTTCAGAGCTTTGTTTGTGTAATCGGTAAATATATACTGTCTCAAATTTAGAGACTAAGTTCTTGTGCCAAACAAGATTCAAAGGAAAACTCGAGAAATTTCGTGCATGGTCCAGTATGCGTCTAGTTGTCCAGGATGGTTAATGCTTGAATAATTTTTATTTTGATACTGGCTACAATTAACAAGGTTGTATAAAACCGCTGTCAATTTATTGATGTCATTTAATCATTACTTTATCACGATTTTATATATTATGGTTGTTGAATATTCCGCGTTTTATGTAGCGTATTCTGCAATTTCCATGTGATTTGTTTTGCAACAAATGAATTAACGTAAAAGCTTTTTAAATGATGGTTTATGTTTTCACCATCAAATTACACTAAATATATTGAAAAAGCTTCAAACTGCGTGAACTCAACCAATGCAATATCTGTTTATACCTGTTTATCATGTTTAGTCCAAGGAATTTGGCTCTCTTGTTGGTCCCTGTTGTTTGCATGTATCGTGGTATGTACACATGTCTGCAAAAAAACAAGTAACGAGGCATTTTTATTTTAAATAGCTACAAGAAAAATCCGTTTAGTCTACCAGCACCTTCATCATTCGTGCAAGACCATTTTTAGTGATTGTCATGAAATAACGTAGCGATTTTTCTGGCTACCTGGCACTTCGAGTAGATATTTTATTCCTGCAGACTGATCGAGGGGCAGGTTAACACAACTGTATTCACCGGAGTGCTTGTTTTCAATTACTGGAAATTCCAGGTATCCTTCTCCGTTAAGACCAACACTAGTTTTCAGGTCAGGAAACACCTCTGAAACATTCTAAAAGGTTCGCAAACAATTTTATGCTTCATAACCAAATAGAACGACTGAGTATCTAGGGATTCATATTTTTGGCATTTTATGTTACCTCCCCATTAAAATTCCAGTTATATTTTGGACGAGGTTCCCCTTGCCAAGGGCAGACTAGTCGACGATGTCTTTCTCCAGAGTAAAAAGTGACTTTTCTGGTTTCACTGAGTTCCAGAGCTATTAAATTGTAACCTGTACAAATAATGCAAATTGACAATTTAATTTCAATGCCTCAAACGTCATATTCCTTTCCAATAAATTCTTGATATTAATCGAATGACAATTGCCTTTCATATGAAATCGCTTTGAGATCATCAAAACGTCTGTGCTATTCCACGCTGGAGCTAAACAATGAATCGCCGAAGCATCTGCGGGAAGCACTATATCCAATGCTCCCAGCACATTGAATTCATCGATTTTTCTAGGATTTTCACTGTAAGGATTGGATATGTTCACAGTGATCCCGTTGCCTAAAGTATCAGTTATTGTTAGGTACACACAAGACAACTAAAACTGACTTAAAAATCCGGATATATGTATCAGCTAATCAAAATGAGACGACACTCGTACTTTTTAGAAGTTTCCGAGTTCCATTAGTAAATTCAATGTCAAAGGTCACGCTTGTCGGCGAATAGGAAGGCCGATGCAGCGCAGAAAAAGTGAACTGGTTTATCTATAGGCAAAACGCTTGGAATGTCATCCATCTTGATAAGTCCGTGTAAGGGTGCGTCTTTCCAGGAGCTATCTGTTAGACGAGACAAGAATTCTGTTTGGAACAAAACTTCTAAAGTCTGATATACGTGTCCTTCAACGGATGTATTTCTCACAGCGCAAATAATCGAGCGATATAAAATACTCGGAGCGCCGTGTCAATCCTGACACTGTGCACTGAGCAACACCGTTTAAGTGGGAAAATGGAACGCTAGCGCAGGGTTCTCCATGTCCTGCACTTTCCACCCAGCAACGTGTGTCTGTGTTTGCGTAGAATTGTTTCTGCTTCTTGAAGTTGCAAAACGTTTCATTCTGAAGGCAGGAATTCCCCATAAAGTTGCAATGCATATGATTCACACACCGAACGGTTTGAACCAGTTTTGGAGTCTGCGACGACAGACAGTCCATCTCTCCTTCAAAGTTATCAAGGTATAGCTCTGGAGCCACTGCAAAAAGCCAGTATATTTAATGATTATGTAACTGGTGTCTCAGTCTCTGTAGGAAATTTCATATTTAATAAAAGACACGCACCAATGAATTCGTATCGCCACTCTTTCACCACCTTTTCGATGGTAGTACCAGTTAAAGTGACGCATGTGGCTCGTCCCTGTATGTTGTTGTTTACACCCTTCCCACCACCACGAACCGAAAGTTCAGCTATCTGCTCATTTTCGTTTGACGGAGGTCGATTGACGATTATGTCTGTGTTCTCATCAATTTTGAGTGTCACAGCTTTCCCGTTTGATTGGCATTGCAGTTTAATGTTTTCGTCGGAAAATACTTTGATTATGTTAGATGTAGGAGAGTACCTAAATTCTAGATAAAACATGTGCATGGATAAGTTAGCGAATGTCATTTTCTGCACGACCAATACTGAAGCGTAGCTGCATACCAGCGTTTTTCTCAAATGTTCTTTCGGCAAATACATCAATTCTGTCCGAGCCCGCTTTGCATGCAAATCTGCCTTTAAAAACTTCACCAGTTGTTCGGAAACCCTCAGTTTCATGATATGAAACCAACGGGTCGTCCACCAAGGTTTCACGATTCTAACATAAAATAGTTATGCGTCATGTTAAAGCTTAAATCAAAGCTTGATACCCGGAATTACAAACAACGTAAAGTACACGAGTGGATTAAAAACTAGACTAAATTAGAGCGTGACATACATTTGCGTCAATAAGGTAGAGCTTGGTCGGCGTAGTTGGATCAGTGGTTGGACATGGTATGAGATCTGAATCTACAACAGAATTGACGCTTGGGGTCACGAGCGTTGATCGACCTGGATAACACAATTACATTGATTTTATTGTTCAACGTTGAATAACAAAGTAGTTTTACTTCGATTCTATTTCTGTGCCAATGCATGCACCAGCTTTTTCCGACCGTATTTACCTCGAACAAATACTGATATACCGTCACGATTGATTGGGTTTGAGATAGATTCGCACGCGATTATTGCGGAAGCCGCTAAACCAGGATATTGACTAGCATCAAGGAAAAATACTGCGAGAGAAATCTCAAACAATTCAGAGTCTAGGTATCGTTTTGGTGGGCGAATCTTCACAATTTCTGCAGGAGCCTGAAACATTCAATGTTGTAATTAACTGATCTGTCGCAATTCACA
>JAHZMW010000503.1:0-18538 GCA_027743745.1 Alloscopus bannaensis | reverse complement strand
TGTGGGCTTGCAAACATGAAAAAATGTTATCAGATATCATAATAAGTTTCGGACTGCAAAACTTGTAGTTTGCAATCTGCGAGTGGAATTCTGATGAATATGCACACACAAGCTAAAATAATTAATAGTTATGAGACTACTTGTAAAAATTTCCTAGTTTTTTCCTCATAACCGTTCAGATAAATCCATAAACACATTAAAAATGTATCTTGTAGATTTTGCTGCTCTGTAAATCTGAAGAAATAACATGGTCATGTGAATGAATGCATGCAGTTCGTAGAAGTTGTCTTATCATTAGCGTACCTTAAAAACAAAAGCCTGAAGAGCTAACCGACTGGACACTGGAAGACATGGTCTATGTACTATGATATTTTTTGAGAAATCATCAACAAATATCGTTGTCCTGTTTTGGAGTTGAAGGTCGTGCGTCAAAGAACTAGTTTAAGTGCGCAACTGGATGGCAAATGGAGAAATATACTTTCTCTACTTTATTCATGGAAGAGGTTCGTCTCGGCTAGAAAAAGATTGCGTATATGTTGCCTGAAGATATAATTTACGTTAAGGTATGTATTGGTATTCAGTCTGATTCCATATGTAAATCTATCCTTGATTTCTTTCTCTGACAAACCTTAAGCAAACTTACCAAAATAAAAATTGACAATTTACTAGAATTTTTAGAGTATCTATTCATCTGCAGCAGATGCTTCATTTGGTAATAAATTAGACTGAATTTTGCCTCATTAAATTTGCCGGTGTCCTTCGGAACATTCTACACTATTGATTAGTCAAACTACTTGGTCTCATCACACGTTGGCAGGTTGCTTTGCTCCCTAACGTCTAGAAGAGTTGGAAAAAATAACCTCGCAATCTCGCTTCCAGCTGTATACATTTTCCTAAAAGTATTTGCAATTTGCAGGATTTCTGCCAAAGTGTCTCGCAAGGTTATCCAGTTTCATTGATGAAACTATACACACTCACGTCTTGCCGTGATCACGAAATAGAATTAAAAGGAAGAAAGCAATCTAAATTTTGTCTTCGCATCTTCTTTTCTAATATGCCTTGGCCATATTATCTGTTGTAAATCCATAATAAGTCGATGTGGTAATTTTTTGCCGTGCATTTCGCCTCTAATGTCTGTACTCATTCATACTTTATTTCCAGCATTTTACGCAAATTTGTGGCCTAAATCATTGAGAAAAATTGTAATTTCAAGTCTACACGCATAAAACGCAGGTCGTGCCATGAGTCGTGACGACGTTTTCACGTTGTGCTCACGTTCTTTGTTCTTTGTACTTCTTGAATCGGGATGTAAACTTTTTATAAAATAACCACAACTTATTTGTCACTGACACTTTCCTGAATCCCAAAATAAAAACATGTCCAACCAAGGTCAGTAAGATTACCTGTTTTCTCACCGTACATTCCATCACCTTTAGCTCATCATCCTAAACAACAACAACACGGACCCATGTTTGTGAATTATGTAATAGATGTTGCAATATGCATGATGTTCCCTGATTAAATCTCGTGCAAGAATTTTCCTCCATATTTTCTCCACTAGAATTATTTCTCACACTGAAAGCAATCAAGCATTTCCTCCTTTTTGGTTTGTTGCTAAATAAGTACTTTTAAAAAGGTTTCCTTAAAGTACGCCGTAATTCACTAGTGATGCAATTGTCTCTGGTGTCCCAGTGTCTGCGATCTTCATGTAAACATAACAATGAAAAAATCGGGCACAAGAACAAAACAACAAGCATTGGTGTGGATGGCCCAAATGCCAATGTCGTCGTAAATTGTCATTTCAATGTTATCACCGTCAGTGCAGGGCCCAAATGTTTTCTACCTTGTTAAGATAGTTGGCCAATTTGCTAAACCAAGATTTTAAAAGGCAGTTTATTTCCAACAATAGCCCCATCTGTATTTGGGAGCTAACAATACTTTCCAACTCATTAATTTTCACAGTAATTACTAGGCATTGTTTGTTGAGTAAATACAGACGACAGAGCAAGGCTGCCATAAATAAAATTAGCTATGGATGAGAAAAGGCGACTAACTAAATGAGCCTAAACACGGGATTTAACCATTATACTACCCCTGTCTCACAACCCCACAGCGAAAATCAACAAATAAGGGCAAAAGGGACAAGAACAACGCGACTAAGCGAAATTCAATAACAATGCAAGCGTATGGAATTATTTGGAAGGATGAACCTTACAATAGGCCTTACAAACACACAAATAATACTCCTGATCAAGTAAAAACACACAAACATAAACGGGTTTGTTACAGTAATTCAGGTATGGCAAAGTAAATAAATTACTACACACCTTGTGGTCGTAGTATTAAGTTGGCACAACGTGAAATCATAAGTGGTAAAGGTAACAATGCACAAGGAAGGTCACGCGTTAAAGCGTGTACAACCAGTAGCACCAGAGAGGAGCAGCTCCCCTTATCTCTGATGAATTGTAAATACGTCTCACTCCTTGTGGCGTAATGAAGATAAAATTAGAAAATGCGGTGACCTTTATGGCGGAAAAAAGTAAAATGAAAAGGAGAGAGTGTGCGTCTATTTGATGTACTAATGAACAAATACAATGGGGACACACCACTGGATGCTCTCCTGGGACTTGATCGGCTCATCTAATCAGAGGGGTCGCACAGCCCATCAAGATGTGCCCAACAACGGAGTCTACTGCGGAGACGATGGAATGGATAAGCAGGTAACAATGAAATGTACACGGGTTTACCAAAAGTTTTACCGTGAGCCCTTGTTCTTCCCTACCGCATAGTCTTCCTGCGCTAAAGGACAACACGAGTGACAACCGCATCGCATGCTCAGAACAAGGTGGGACAGATATCTATCTTTCATTGTGAAGAGTTTAGCAAAGGCTCCACTCTGCCTCATCCCAAATCTATTAATCTCAGGATTTACTCCATTGCACCAGGAGAGAAAAAGAAATCAAGCCATCGTCAAAGAATCCAAGTTGACCACTCTGTTTACTTACTCCTCATGATTAGATCAGAGCAGTTAACAATCATGAAGACACATGTTACTCAATAGCTTTGCAAGTTATTCAACCCTTTCTGTCAAAAAATCTTAAGGGGAAGTCTGATGATCTTCCAAACTCTGCCGTCTGCTCTTGGATAAATTTAGGGAAAATCATCCAAGCAAAAAGTGGTGTATGATAGAATTATTTCCAACATTTCTGCTACCTTCAGCCTCAACTTGGTTCTCTGATTTGATTTATCTACATCCTTTAACTTTTTCAACTGGTCATGCCTCTGCGTCTGGTGAAGGTCACAAATGGTCAGAAAAGTGTCGATAATAGATCTCTCTCTCTCTCTCTCTGATTCTTATACTAACGACTAATACATAATTTGGCCTTTAGAGAAGATCTGTTTGATCTGAGGTAACAACGTGGCAAGTACACGCTTATAATAAGTCTCCCAAAATATATTGGTTTATTGCTGGTTGGCTGCTTTGCACCCTGCATTACACACACCTCCATTTTTTTACCTAACAATCTCTTCAATGGACCAATAACACTTCTTCTTGTTCAATTGCCATTTCATTCAATGCCTCAATGTTATCTCCCTTTTGTTGCAAGCAAAAACTTCATTGTGCATGTGGCCACTGGTGCTTTTAGGAAGGAAAGATTGTGTAAAATAGTCTGTGATAAAGTTCTTACACAATAATTGTGATTTCAAAGTGAGTGAGAGAGAGACGTGTATTTATATCGCCTGATATTGAACTTGCATTCTTAGCACTCTTCATCCCTCACAAGAGCAATATTATTATTACCACACATATTTTTTTATTAGTTTGCAAACCTTTTAACCTTACACAATGACAAAATGCATTCTCCCTTTAAGGATCAACTGTATTTGTGTTTGACTCATAAAAAATCTTTTGGATTGTTTGACGTAAAGATTAGAGTGAATGGAACTGTTGTCATTGTACATATCCTCGTCGAGGAGACGGAGTGCGGAGGATAATAAGTCCTGCGAAGAGGACGTCAATGTGTAATCTCTGCAAATATTATTAACATTTTTTTTGCTAATGAAAATCGATGTCTCACTCCTCTCGTAATTATACGGCTTCAAATTTCAAAGGCAATGTCGTTCGTTAACTGTTTGATCAGAGTTCTTTGCACTATACTAACACACATGAATAGTATTTGAAGGGAAGATGAATTTGCTAGAAAATATTTGCGTAAGTTCATAAAATGTTAACAGCCTTTCAGAGTCAACATCTCGGCTTGCATCAAACATCCCGTGCAGAATTTAAACAATCATTAATTTTCCAAGAATGCTTTCTTTTCTCTCAAACCATCGCTGCTGACGTTTCATATTTCAATGGACTTTTGCAAAACCAACCACTGTTTAATGAACTCGGCTAAATGGTTATGTAAATGAAAACGATAATGTGCGATGTACTACGCACATTAATATTCTGCTTCCAATTTGTATAAGCTACAAAAAAATTACTGAAAAACATATCAAAACTCAAGATAAAGAATGTAAAATGAATCGTAAGAAATCTCATTTTTAAAAGGTTTATCTCAAACATCTCTTCAAGTTCTACGTTCTAAGGGGAAAAACGATGATTTTTTAATCATTTTTCTCTAGTTTCATTTAAGATTACTTACATTCTTGGCAGGTATTCCTAAAATGTTTTTTTTTCTCTACGCTTTTTGCAAAACCTTCTCTCTTTGCGAGAGGAACGCATTTTTGCAACTCAAAATAGCTACAATAGTGGCAGTAGCAAAAATTTGCCAATGAAATTTGTAGCATTACAGTAAGCCAATTACTTTGCAATCCTCAAAAACTCTGTACATCCCAAAAACGTCTACATTTCGCTCGAGGTTATGTTTGCGTTTTATTCATGCCCTCCCCGAAGGATTTGTGTGCAATGTGCACAATTCACTAACACACGTGCATTCTTAAGATTACCAAGCACACATAATCGACGATTACAAATTGCAATGCTGCTCCCCCCACTACCCCAGCAAAATATGATGATTATGATGATGGTGTGATGCAACAAAATTAATGCGAGATGCAACAATCTACACTTGCTACATAATATCACAATGTTGACCATTTTGAGTTCAACAATTTTCAATATCAAATTCTTCGAATGAACGTACGCGTCCAATAAAAAACCACACATTCTGGCGACTCAAATATTTGAGAGGAATGAATGCAAGCCCAGAAACCATTTTCATTTGATCCTTCAAGGGCTCTGACTCATTCAATCATCGAGTCAACCTAAATTTTTTATTCTTGTACCATATACACACAATATTGCACTATATATCATGCGATTTGAGTGAGCGGACAATTTATAACAGTTCTGATTACCACGCGCTGTTTGGCCACGCACAAATACATTAAGCTGGTCATCATGAATCATTAATGAGTGGACATGATCCCCTCGCAAGATTATTATTACATTTTTATACTATGAGCATATTTCAACAAGCTCTTTCAAGCCCTAATTTCTTACGCTGCAAAATTATATTTCTTGCGCATAATTTCTGAAGTAAAATCCACTTGTAACATTTATGCAGCGTGAAGCTCATAGATCTCCTGCATTCACAAATCAAATTTTTAATAGCAAACGTGGCACGTGATGATTTTAAAAGAATTTTGATACATAAGCCACACGCTTGGTTGACGTTGATTATTTTCAAAATAGAAGCCGAGAGGGAGAGAAAATCATACCGCACAGGGTAAGTTACTGAATGACTTAACTTTACAAATGAGCTGCTCTGGTAAATGAAATATGGGAGAACCCTGTAATTTATACACTTTACTCACATGTCAGACGCTCCTGGCACTCCAACAACGTAGAAGCTGTGAGCTGAGCGGAGATAATGTATTTTTGTTCTCTCTCCTTTTTGGATGAAGGTGAACTTATTGGTGATTGAAGGGTTATCGTTTATGGGGCCCAAGAAAAAATGACGACGTTGACACTGAAAACGGCCAATTCCACTTGCCTCCACCATCACATAATCTGTTGCGTAATACCTCGGCCAATTACTCAGATAATGGTGAGGATCACTTTTACTTTAATTTACATTTTTTCCTCAACGAAAATCGCTTCAAGCGGCGAGGAGAGCAAGTGGAAAAATACACGCATTAAAAATACTTGTTGCACAAACAAGCTTTGCGGAGAAGCGGCAGCGGTTTACAAGTGTGATGCAAAACGAGGAGTCTTTGATGGGTGTGATGCCCAACCTCACTTAACTGCGGAGTGTAATAATAATCGAAGATGACGTACCTGAGTGAGTTCTTTGTAGTGGATCCCTTTGGATGAGTCCGGCTCAGCGATCCACATGCGGAGCGATTGCTTGACGAGATGAGGGTTTTTCCTCAGCTGCAATTTCACATCTTTCCCAAATGCATTGAAACTTACTAGTCTCTTGTCATCTTCTATCGACCTTTTACTCCGTGAACGGATTGACACAACTTCATACTCTGGCACTGTAACATTTCGAAACAATATTCAAAATTGTCATAAAATATTTATACACTGTTTCATCGTCATCTCATAATCTCATGTTTCGAGAAAGGCCTACGGTTCAGTTTTTCCTATACTAAATTTATACGTATTGGTTTATTATATGTACATGTAATAATTTTATGATTTATGGTGCAGCAATCAACAACCGCAGTAAAATCAAAAGATATACCGTCTAAATTTGGAACGATTCAGGGAGCACATGTTGCGGATTGCAAGCCAATAAAAGAGGTAATGCAACAATTGGATTATCAAGTATGAAAATTAAGGCTAACACTGGGAAATGTAATTACAATTACTTACACAAAGTGCTACTGCATTTCACGCTGCGCAGTGCACAATGCGGTGACCTCTAAAAGTCGCGTAAACACAGGTAGCATTAACAATGAGACGTGCATCGTTCAAAATGTATCCAGTGAGTGTTTATACTACAAGTGAGGAAAAAACACCTTGATACACATTCCCAACGGAACGTGACTCCTCATTGTAAACGTCATTGTAAAGTTGGTTCCATTGTGCTTGCCTATTTTTGGAGTGTCCTTTCCCTTTCAAAGGAACACACTGAAAAATACGCCGAAGTCTCCACCACACTCAGCGTGAATAGTCAAAACGTATAGTAAGCCCGTGCTTGCTGTTGTGCATGCCTGATTTGGTACAAAAATTAGGTTCTCACAAGCCAAATAAAACTAATGGATTTTCTACACTGCTCCACAGACGGATGACCTTTGGAGCATACCTATTATTTCCCTAATGAAATGAGTGAATGCAATGCCTTAGTATCCTACATAATTCACACTGACCATCCACACATCGTTCACTTTCGATTGCAAGGGCAAGGTCACTTCAAATGCTAACTATTATTGGATTTTTGTGATGTTCCTCTCAGGGATAAAATTGCATTCCTCTCTCTCTCTCTCAATCAGACACAATAATAGTATCACTCCTGTTTCAGTAAATACTTCAGAGAATAGGAAAGGACTAAACTCATTGTGGTGGATTGTGAGACTTTTTCGAACAAAACACCGTATCCCAACAAACACCTTGTCTGTTGTTTTCCCTCTGACTGGAAGTGCGCTCACCAGTCTGGTATTTACTTCCTATTTGTAAATCGTAACAAGTCGCAACCTTGGTTTTACAGGAGCTACTACAAAAGCTCAAGGGTTACAACATCTCTTTTAGACTCTGTTTAATCTCGCTGGATCTCTCTGCGCGTGTGTTTAAAATGCTAGATCAAATTACAGGTCAGGTTTTTTGGACTTGTCTACTCGAAAAAAAGAAGGGTGTCCCAGACTTTCGGGGTGAACAAGGACGTGAAAAAAAGTTGAAGAAACTCATCGTTTGACATGTTTCATGGTCACGGAGAAAAAACCAGATTTTGCTGGATTTTTAGAAATAGACATGAGGTTGGGACTCACCTTGATGATGACTATCGACTTGAAAAATTTGCTGAAGTTCCTTCTCACCCATATGAGTGTGAATCTGGAGGAGGACAAAAAGGGAAAAGTGTTATGCCTCGGAGCTGCGCAAATTTTGACAAATGTGAGCAAGTGTGATGTAATAAAAGGCGGTTGGCGAACTTACTTGATTTGATGGGATGGCAGCCACTTGGCTGAGGCTGCTTATTAAAACTAATACTAAGGAGATCCATACTATAGGTGAAGACGAAGTTGGAGTTACAAAGGAGTAGGAAGTATGTTTTGAAAGAGATGAATATGACGCTGGTGATAAAGATGGACACTTGCTCACCCCTCGGGAAGAGGGTGAATTGTCGGCGGCTTCTGTCGGGGGTGGTCGCAATCCTGATTTTGGTCTGTTGTCATCTGATGAAGGCGACAGGCGGGCAGGGCCTAAAAAATCGGCCATGGTAAGGCCGCTTCCTGGAGGCTGAGTTATTCTATCCTGTAGACAGAACAAGAAATAATAAACGAGTTAATTAGCATTCCCATTGAAAGTCAACTTTTTACACCACCCCTATTGTAATTGACTCTAAGAGATGACAGAAAGTTGCTCTCATTCCAACTTACAGAACGCATTTTGCTCAAACGTATTGCTAGCTAACTTATGTGTTTTGCAAACCAATCGAACTGACAAAATGAACTTCACACTGACCACCTCGGATCAAAAGCTACTGCAGTAGAAGTCAGCCTGTCATCACTGACAAACCACGACTGACGGAGGAGTAGGAAGTGACACCGTAATCTTTATGTATCCAGTTTCATACGCAGCAGACGCAACAACAACAATTATAATATTTTCGTACAAGTTCCCAGCAGTGCGCAAATGTTTACACAGGGGGTGATTAATTTACGGAAATTTTTGCCACTCTTCACGCTGATGACTGCTGTTCTTCGATAAACACTTCCATATTCATGATTCACGATGAGGCATTTAGGTGTAGTGAACCATGTTATTTTTTTCCACCCCTTCCAGAACCAGTCACAAGAAGAGTTCCCAACAATCATGAGAAGGAGCAGTGCTCAGCTCCAGCATTTTTTTTCTTTTGCTTTAACCCTACCTAGATTCATGTAGCAGTTAATTACAAAATATTCTTTGCTTTTTTATGAGTGCATCGCATGCGTTTGACGTTTGAGGTTTCTCTTCCTCAGCGAGAAGAGTTTTTTAAAAGTAATAAACAAGTGAGTTACTTGAGAGAGCACACGCTTATCATGTTATGAGCTTTAAACGAAACGACAAGCAGAACATGGAAAATGGAAACTCCCAGAAACTCTTCAAACAATATTACAATTGATGGACTGTGTTGGACTTCCTCAAGTTTTTCAAAGTTGAGAAGCTTATTGTTAGAAAATATATACATATGCAAATCAGTTGTATTACGCAGAATATGCATGAAATACGCGTTTAAAATCTTTAGAGACAAACCCTGTTCCACTCCAAGACTGGAATATGATATCCAGCCTTGTAGTCAGGTAGGTGATGATGTATATTTACAAGTCTGGCTCGAGAAGATAAAACAAATGTGGTTTTATAGCTGTATTAAATCATAACTCTGAGACTAGCATAAAAATTGTCGAAAAAAAGTTAAAACGTGAATACATAATTACGATCTGACATCGCATCATCGAGTTTCATGAGAGCCTTCATCATATCTCGTGTGGAAGAAGAAGGGAGTCACTCATGCGTGGATAAGATCATGGATGGATTTTTCATTGTTCATTAGCCATCGTACCGTGTTTTCGTATTCAGCAACACTACCGTATCTCACTCACCCCTTTTTTCGCAGTCACACAAAGAAACACTAATAATTGGCGGAGGCGTTACGAATATTTGAAAAAACATAATAACTCCATTTTTGTGTTTATAATCTTAGTAAACTCGACTAGTATTTTTCAAAGATCTATAAACTCATTTAGTGAGCTTGCATAAGCGGATACATATGAAGAGAGTTGAGCCTGCTAAAATTATTTACTACCTACACACGTCTGGAAATAAGCATTACAAGTGATCTACAGAACATTTTAAATCAAACAAGGAGGTTTATAGAAGACGCAAATTTTTCGTAAGTAATTAATAACTGTTGTGATCTGCAAAGGGGATTTTTTTGCGTTATTCACGCATCTCATAAAATCTATGTTCAAGGCTGCTCTCCTCTCGACTGATACCTATGAAAAACGTGCGAGACTTCATTCTAGACATTCAGCTTAATCTCTCTTGGTGAGACGACAACCCCATCAGATGCTATTATGGTATCTCTAAAAAAAGCCATGGAAGAAGGGTGGAGGGTACTCGTGTAATTAAGCCGAGTATTTACATTTTCAAGCACTTGCTAAAAAAGAGTATAGCAATATCGTGAGAAATTTTAATGCAAAGGTCACACCGATGACTCGATCCATCGCAGAACAAAGGCAGCCTGTACTATGATAAAAGCTACCTACAGACGTACAACCGAGTGTGATATTTTTAGACACATAAAGACTCTTGAGCTTGGGACTGACGACTGTGTTTGTCATGTATGCAGTCGTCTGTATTCATATACCGACATTGTTTAGTATTTGCGTATGTGTGTGAGTTCAAATTCCACAGTGTACTTGTCTTCTCATCGCCATCTCCCTATTTGCGACATTGCAACTTGAAAAATGACAATTACATACATTTTTCGCTATCGCCTTTGCCAAGATATAACACGATTATGTGCGACTTGACAATGAGATAGGCCACGAAGATTTTCAGTCAGCCCTTTACACCCTATAGCTGCTGCAAGCATTTTTATCAGGTATTTAAATCTAGGAATGAAAATAACTACATGAGAAGGTGATATAGTTGCATAACACTAATATAACTTTGATTCGGTGACAAATATCGTGTAAATGTCAAACGTGCTCTGCAAATCAAGAATTTTTTATGCACATGCTTCATACACAAAACCATTCTTCAATTCTATGCATATGCATGTTTGTCATGAGCTTGTCTGAGTTTCCCACTTGAACCTTCTTAATTGTAGCCTTATGTCAAATGGATTTTCTGTTTATCTTGTGGACAGAACTCAGAGAAAAAGTAGATGACACTGAGAATTTATGGGGGTTGTAGTAGCACAGGTGTCATGCATTGTGATACAAGATTATAAGGAGTTGAACTACAATGTGGTTTGATTTGTCTCTTTGTGAAAAGTATCGCAATTCTTTTTATTATTCACTTATGCAACATACGAAAGTCTAGAAATTGCTCCACAATAGAATACAAGCTTCTTGCGAAAGAATCAATATAACCTTTTCAAAATACAGTATTGATCTCTAGGAGAGAGAAAAAGACTGATAATGTGTGTGGTAAAAATGACTCCATTTTAAAACATGTAAACTTTGGAAAGTTGAAGGCCTTTGCCCCCTTGGTAAAGATCATTTTATTACTTCAAAATAGAACATTAAACCCTAAATCTGATTAGCCAATACAACAACCCTTTATTTGTTTGAAAAAAGCATGTGCTCATCCTATGTAACACTCTCGGCACTAAATAGTAGACAACAACACAACGGCAAAACACATAAAGCACAACATAGGCACAACCATAGATTCAAAACCGCTACGCATTTTATCATGAGGCTGCGTACACAACAAAGTTTTAGTATCAGGGTTTTCTCCACTTTCCTGCATTCATTGTGCATATTTTGTTTTAGAAAAGGCTCATCTTTCCCATCAGTAGCATCTTTCATGTTGATGCTCATCTGACTAGGTTTGAAAAAAGCATGTGCTCATCCTATGTAACACTCTCGGCACTAAATAGTAGACAACAACACAACGTCAAAACACATAAAGCACAACATAGGCACGACTATAGATTCCAAACCGCTACGCATCTTATCATGAGGCTGCGTACACAACAAAGTTTTAGTATCAGGTTTTTCTCCACTTTCCTGCATTCATTGTGCATATTTTGTTTTAGAAAAGGCTCATCTTTCCCATCAGTAGCATCTTTCATGTTGATGCTCATCTGACTAGGATATTTTGTGCAACTCGTGCACAACAACAATTGCAAAGCATTTAATCACAGGGAAAAAGCACGCTAGCTGGGCAAGTCAGCTTTATATCATCCAAAAGATAAGAGATTTCTAAAAGATTAGCAAAAAGTTTAATGTGCCAATACATCATCACCCACGCTCAAAAATTAGTATTTACAAATACATTAATAACAAATTGAGTTTTTCATCAACAAGAGAGATAGACGGCGTACCACCAACAGATGCCGAGCATGAAGGCGGACAACCGCAGCTCTAAAGAGTACAAAAGGTGTTGGCAAATGCGACCGTTTTTGTTAGTTAATATAAAACGATACTCAAAGCAGCGTCGTCACCATTTGTAATGAATGACAAACTGAGAAACGAGCCCGCTCAATCAGGCCACTAATTTCAATACGCTTTTGAATTAATTCAGAGATTTTCAGGGTGATAATGAAATTTTTTTTTTTTGGATAAGGATCACCTTTTTTGTAGTTTCATTGTGTGCTGACGCTTTTATTAATGAAAAGTAATTTGAGTGATATGACATGCACGCTCTCAAATTTGGCAGGGGAGACAAACGCAGGTATGCTCCTATTATATTTCGTCTCTACATAAAGGGACGCTATATACCTAAGCACATAAACATGCGAGATAAATAATATCCGTGTGGGCTCCACAACAATTTATACTCATACACATGCATACGAAATGGCGATAATGACAGTGATACACGTAATGCGATAATTATTGCGAATCTACTCACCACAAAAGGTTAAAGGAGATTACAACAAAAACACATCTAAAAACTCATACGCAACTCCCAGCGAGATAAGAATGGGAGTACGCAGAGTACTCCATTTTCCATTTTTCAGTGGCAATTTCACTCCCACGCACCATACGCAATACGCAATATGTCATTCTCCTAATTGAAAGCCTGCTAAACCTCCCCCATAAAATGCGCTGATATACCTTAAAATTAATGATCACACTTTTTACCCTCAATTTAATTATGAGTCTGAGGCTCCGGTGAAGCAATCTGAGAGCGCCACTCTTATGCTCCATTGCGATAAAATGCATATAATGGGTTTTAATTCAGGAGTTGTGTAGCGAGTCTTGTTTTCAAAGTTCATCACTACCATTATCACCGTCGCCATCATCATAATCATCATCGTGATCGTAGTAAAAGCTGATTCGCTATATTTTTAAGCCCTCCGTACTTAAGTCTTCCTTTGTACTACATGTGCGTTTGTGTGCATGTGTACAAACAGGATAAGTGTTGCAACGCTTGGAAAATGTTGTTCATTGTGAGCTCGTAGGGCTCCCACCCTCTTTCTGCAACAGGCTCTATTCATTCGTCGTAATGTGTATCATCTTATCGTTGAATACAATGGTATTCACTTTTATTCTTGTTTTTTTTCTGAACACAAAACGTCTGACTGAAGCACCTAAGTAAACAGGCGTCTTTGAAAGAGTTGAAAAAGCTGTATTTTCCACAGCAAATTGAACCCTGTAAAATATAATGCTCGTGTTGCAGATAAGACGCGATGGTAAATTAAATGTATGGATTTGTGTGTGGAAAAGGTGCCAAAGTTGAGGTTTACATCTAATTTGCTCAAATTTTCCATACACCAATTTTTTCAAACTGTGTTATTATACAAGCGTTAAAAAAGTCTGCCGGCAGAGTTTTGCAAGAGAGGAGAGAACCTTGAAGTGCACACATCCAAAAAATGAGTAATGGTTCTAAGTATAAAAATAGGGTTTAGTGCTCAACTTTTGTTTTCTGACTATGTTTTGAGAATTCTATTCATTCCTTATTTACTCATCGATGATGACGTGGTGATGTGTGTGGGTGCTGGTGCATTTTGCATGTAAAGATTGGATCATCATCAGCATCGTATCAAAAGGAAAAAGCTCGTGTTTACGGGCGCATTGCATTACCAATTTACGCTTCACTTTCAACACCATTTCTCTACATGCATTGCTCTTTCGCAGAGAGGGATACGGCAAGGATGCACAATTTTTTAGCAACCCAAACCAACCACACGCTACTAACACACACGAAGTGTAATTTTAAACTGCACAAAAATTATTTTTGCACACTTTATGCACTACTGCACTTTACTACTTTGGACTTCAACGTAAAAACAAGAACTTCATCTGCACAATACGCTCTTTCTTGGAGTTGCAAGCGAGATGCTGTATGATTGGGATTTTAACCGCGAGTCAAAGCCAAAACCGTGTGGAGAGAAGAGATTAGCAAAAGTGTGAAGCAATATTGGATTAATAAGTGTTTACCAAATACCACACTTACTTTACATACAAGCCTATACCTTTCTGCACTCTCGCTCTTGCTAAATACTTTAAAAGTTTGCTATTAAAGCGTAGAGTTGCAGGGATTTCTTTGTCTTGTGGGATCGACGGTTTTGTAGCAGATCTGTAATCTTCTGCAAAACTAGCCTGAAACGTGGCAATGAAACTGAGTTTTGCATAGACGGAGTACGGCGGTTTGCATAAAAATCCGAACATCGTAATTACGCAGCGGTAGACGATGGGTATTTATGTAAACCCTGCTGCAAAAATAGAGCAATAACAACTTGTCTACATTTTCTCCTTCGCCACGTATTCCTGGAACTGTGTGTGGAACTGGAAAACAATTATTTGTCTTTTTTTTCTTGTATTCCACTGCCACACGAAGAAAACTGCTTACGCAAGCGCAATCCCCCTACTAGCACCACGAAACCTGTAGAAAAAGGAAGCACACAAGCTGTGTGTTTCCTTGTACAATGGTGTGCAAAGTGTGGTTGTGCAGTAATGAGGGAAAAATGAAGACGGATCGTGCATAATAAATCCAGCTTTTATACAGCTAATTCTACAAATCACAAATCATTGAAATCACACAAGCGCTACAAAAATTGCAGAAACTTTATATGCAAAACCGTTTGCGCATGGTTAACTACGCGTTGGTGGGTTAGTGGAGTGCAATGGCTGATGATAGGATAGGATTCTCTCTCGATGTTCGCTGTTCAACGGGGAAGCAAGCCTCATTTTTCATAAATATTGCCATGAACAAAGATTTTTTTTTTCTCTGAACGAAAGATTGAAATATATTTGGTAGCGTTTTACTACAAGAGAACATTTTACAACTCTGTCTGACACGGATTACCATGTTGAACATTTTACCATGCTTGATCAAGCTCGAGAGGGAAAGTATAAATGGCAGACGGTCGTGTTGTGCAAGGCTTGCGCAAGCTTTCAGANGCTTGATCAAGCTCGAGAGGGAAAGTATAAATGGCAGACGGTCGTGTTGTGCAAGGCTTGCGCAAGCTTTCAGAACTGAGGTATGCAGGAATTCCAGTATTAATTGGATCAAGAGTGATTTTTGCAGCACCACTGATCACGGTTTCGTCCTCTTTTGTTTCGACCGATGCTTGACTTTTGCTACTGTCATCCTGCTGCATATTTATGTGCATTATGCCTGTACGTGAATGAATGGCATTCAATCCGTCTCTGAAATGAATTACAGTACAAGGGACCCCTAAAAAAGAGAGCTGAACAAGGATACAGAGTGGAATCTACTTCAGATGACAACTTTATTGACACTGCTGCCTTTCAGCAGGCGGAACATGACGATTAGCTTAAATATGATGGAAATCCTTGTCAGCCAAGGCAAGGAAATTGTTCATTTCTCAATTGGTGCCGGTACACCACACTGTGTTGCGTTGAAAATTTGAGGCGTGTTGATAGGAGTAATGTAGTGACTGCAAATGTGGCACAGACAGATACCTTTTAGACTCTCTCCACCAAAGTTGGCAAAGTTGACGAACAGCTCTTTAGCAAAGTGCAGCTCTTTACGAGCTCGTTGAAGGAGATGCAGTTTACCGGAGGATCTCACCTCCCCATCATCGTCATCCTAATCATGATGATCAACACAATGACAATTATTCATGCCCAGCAAATCATTGGAAATAAGACATATCCGCCAAGACAATGAAACAAAGTTGAGAGCGCAGTAAAGCTTGCACTTTTGTCGCAACTCTGAATGTGCACTGTAATCGTTTAGAATTTCACATGCCAGCTTATGTAGTCTGCACATATTCATTATGTCGCAGAGGACGTGACTTGGGTCCTCAACACGAACCTCCATTTCTTCTCTTACCCAATCCAATAATATTGCACAGAGGCACTACTAATTCGAAGACATAACTGGTAATATGATGACGGTGATGATGATGATTGAGCCACAATCTTTACGCGATAAGTGATTAGGTAAAAGAAAATATTGAAGTGAACTTGTCTCTCTCTCTCGCAATAAAATGAAACGCTCGAGGCAGGAAAGTCATTTTTGTATTGGATATACTGACCGATAGATATTTGGGTGTGCTCTCTCTCGCAATATTCTCGTCTAAATGGATTCTAATATTACATCAAAATTTCAGGGTAGATTGCATGACAAAAAAGTGTATATAAAGAGCGCTCGGTACCTACCCACTTTTAAAGTGCTATTTTACTTCTCATTCTCTTAATTAAAACAGACGCGAATATGAGTGTGCACTCAACACTGACATAAAGTTTCGTGCGATTTTTGCATACAAAATTGCACGACATTTATGCATATGTATATGTAGTGATTGCAATATACCTCAACAAAAAGACAGTGACCAACCAACCTGTGATTGTGGAAGCTTTATATTTTCTGAGGTAAAACTGAGGATACAAGTGTTCACGGTGACTTGGCTCGAGGTTTGCCGTTGACAAAAGGTTGACACTCACTTCGCTTTACATAGTTCTCGCTTTCAATATTACATACATCCACCACCGCAGCGCAGTCTAGATTTCAGTACTAATCTCAGTACATTTTTCTGTAATGCACACAGTCCCTACATTCAAAGCTTTTTAACGTAGTAATTATAGCACAACAACTCGTCAACTCCTCATTGTGATAAGGAGGGATGGATGAGAGCAGAAAAAATCCAAGTATATCTCACACGTCCTTTTTCCCTGACTGTTCACCTCTGCGACAAACAGAGGCAAAAACAACAATAATACCCAACTTTTGCGCACCACCACAACAATGACTTCGTATTGCACTTGTATTGCACTTCGACGTTTTTTTCTTGATTTGTCAACAAAACAAAGTGAGAATTGTGTGCATACAGTGATTAATTAGTCATTTAATCAGTCCTCCTCACACTCCCACTTCTCTTTCGAAGTTTCCACTTGTGAGTTTCTCGATGAAATTAACGTGCATAATACGTCGTTAGACGAGTATATAAAGTCAATAATTGCAGATGACAAGAGCGGTAGTAAAATCCTGAGACGTGTAGCTAATAGAACAATCACCAATCACATTTTAATCAACTAGCTAACACGAAAATGACATTTATGTCAATGCTAAAACTCTTTTTTTTATTTTGCAAAATTGCAACTAGGAATAATACACTGTGCTAATAATCACTTGTATAAATTGCAGTTTCCGATTGGTCCTAATGACAGCACGGAAAAGCCGTGACAAAAGACAACAAACGTGAACTGAATTACTCCGGTCTCTCAATTAAAGCTGTTTGCAGCAAACTCTCGTTTTCCCTTTCTTGAAACACCTATGAGTGTTATTGCTCGTGGATTGATGATTACGTATGATTCTTCCCTGCACACTTCAAAGCGTCTTGAGAGTTTTGTCTTTGTTCCTCCAAACCGATGACATAACCTGCATGCTCGCGTCTTCTCACACTTTAAGCATTTTTTAAAAAGATTTAAAAAAGGTATTCTTTTCTTTGAGTGGCGTAACTTTTGTTTTTGTTTTTCTCTCTTTCTTTAAAAAACTCCCTACAAACAGAACCAGCCGCAGTAGGACTTTCAAAGAAAAAAAAAGGTTGGTGGTTTTGTATTCCTCGTGTTCAGGTCGACTGAGCGAGAAATGCAGTAACAAATGGAGGACTTTAACAAAAAAAAAGAGTCAAGTGTTTCACTACATTTCTTGATCGTTTCTTTTCTGCTGCGAGTCACACTTTACCATTTGATGGAGTTGCACTATCGTCGCCCCTGTTTCATCCCTTTCGTTTTCGTTTGAGGGCGATGTGGGATTTGGTGGTGGTGAGTTTTGTTGGTGTCGTGTTCACAGCAGCCCTGCAAGCAGGCAAATGCTGGTGATTCTCCGTGGTCTACCTGGCTTTGTCTTATCATGTGAGCAGCGAGCAAGGAGTCACTACTAGAGTAGGCATAATATTCTGTATATTCCCCTATTAGCTATGGTATTCGTATGGGTAGACAGGTAGAAAGGGAAAAAAGTTAGTATGCTGGCACGATGGGTCCACTCCATACAAACATCATCATTCCATGATCAAGCCAAGCATGCAAAATCACATAGATCATACAGCTCCTCCACACTCTTGCATGCATGTACATGCCTAGTCGACGGTGTGTTTGTGTGTGGTGCAGGGATTTTATGCGCAGAGCACCTTTTCAAATTGGTGTATTCCATATCTCCATTAAATCCCTGCTTCAACTTGACTACTCCTGCAACTCCATTTACTTTTGGTTAACCTAAGCCAAAAAATGCCAACAT
>JAHZMW010000502.1:0-13625 GCA_027743745.1 Alloscopus bannaensis | reverse complement strand
AACTTTTGGGAGCAATATGTGTGCATGGTTTATCGAGTTGAAAATCAGGACAGCGTAAGAGAGAGAAAACACACTTTCCCTTTATAAATCCGTCGAGATTGTTTGCTAATTTTCTCCTCGCGTCCAAAAACGAAATTGTGTCTACCCAAATCTGGAGGCAGCAGTCGGCAGTGGAAATTGGCCACATTTGTTACTCTCTCTGGTGAGATAAAGGATACTCGACGTCTGCGGAGCGAAGGCTGCAATTTTTTTGTGGGCCACACACCTGAGAACCAGTTGTGAAATGGGAATCTCGTGAAATGCTCTAGAAGACTGCTGGCTCGAAGCTGTGCACAAAGTCTTCTACTTTCCCATTTTCTCTAGAACTCAAGGAATGGGACACGGTGGGAATAAATAGATGGCTAATTTGCGTAAATATTATGATACGACTATGGGGAAGCTAGCCTTGTCCTTGAGCCATAATAAAGTAGTTCACAACAATGATCATATCATTATATTTCCTCTCTCATTCCTTTTTCCGCTCCACTTTTTAACTGCATAATATTCCAATGCAGCAGCATCATCATCATCATCGAGATTTCTCCCTTTTCTTGGCGACAGAATATATAACTACTTGCCGTAACATTATCCTACATTTCTTTCGTTTTCCTCGACTTTTCCTATTTCACTGAGTCCAAAAGAGTATATCGAAATATACGTAATATATTTTGGATTATGCAATATCCCTTTTTTTGTTTCACACATGCAATAAACGTTGTTACTTGTCGTTCATGTTTTATTTCTTTTTTCTCAACACGAAAAAATGCGAGTGTTTTTGTCTTGCCATTTTCATGAGTGGAGACAAGATTTTTATTAGGATTTCTCTCTTTCTGAAGGAAACAATTTTATATTTTTTGGAAGCATGCAAGAGAAAAAAAAAAGATGCGGAAAATGGAGGGATTTCTCTTTTCCACGGAGAATATGAGAAAGCATAAGATTTTTTTTATTGTCATACCTGTGGTGACGACGACACGATGTGTGTCTCTGTGCTTGGAAAGCGCGTATCATTACTGAGGACACGACACACTTTGTCAGCACTCCTGCCCTACATGACGCTACATATATTATGCAGAATGTAGGTGATATGGTGTGGCCATCCATATTTTTTTGGTATGAGTATGACCGACTTTTACCTCGAAGATTTCGCGTGTGCGAGAGAGAGAAGGACGGGCTTGAGAATGCTCTTCTTCGCATGCGAAAGGGTTTTTGAAGTGAGGGAAAGTGTTTTTGAGTGAGTATGTGTGTGTTTGTGCTACTTTCACTTTTGGAGAAAGTAAGACGGTGGTGGCAACATGTTATGTGTATCCTCATTGCGAGAGAAAGAGTGGTGGGATTTAGTGGGGCTCGTGTAATGAACATGTTAAGCTCGCTCCATTACCCTTGCACACAAAAGGAGAGAGAAAGGAAGGAAGCAGATGGAATCCATCCATATTATGTGCATGTCTCCGTGCTCTTTTTTCTTCTCTCAATTCCCCTTCTCTCTCTCTCTCATACTCATATTATCCTCTCTCGCTATCCCACTGAAATGGTGTGTGTAACATTGGAGAGTGACAATAAGTACAAGAGAAAATCCTGGATGAAGCCAGAAAGACAGGGAAAGAATTTTTTTCTTTCTCTCGTGTTCTTCTTTCTACGTCCAAACAATATAATAATATGGTACACCGTTATGGAGGGACATGTGGCTCGTCGGTGGAAATAGACGTAAATTTAAATGGGCCCATGAAAAAAGGAGTCGGAAGAGGAGGAGTATCTAATGTGATGTGGATAATGTATGGGCTTTATAATGTGTGCTCGACATATATGGACACAAATACAAAAACATGAACAAAAAAATCTTCCTGTGTGTCCCTTCATTACATGACGGAGAGAGAAAGCGGTGCTCATTACGGGCTTCTGTGAGAGAAAGTCTTTTGTCGAGAGGAAAGCTGGAGGAAAAGCATTATGATCGTAATCACCAAATTACGGAGACATATGGGTCCACAAAAGGAGAGCGCAGCAGGCATGCAGCTTCCTCACTCTGTGTCCCACAAAATTTACATGGGGAGCACACACACTCACAAGGAAAATATCTTGTTTTTTTTGCTTGTCTTTCGTGGCTGCCACAAACACACTTGTTTGTCGAGAGAAAGTGAGAGATTTCAGTGTGAAAGTGGGGAAGCGATGTAAAAGGAAGAGGACAATGGGTCAATGTGAATGGGCAAATTTTAGGGGAAAGGCGAGCTCTTGTAGAATCCAAAAAAAATTTGTGAGCAAAATTAGAAGAACAGAAGACTTTAGTGGTGGACAGAAGAGAGACCATAAAAGGTGGATCACCATTGTTTACACTAAGCTGACTTGATTGGACTATCGCGCAAAAGATTTTCAGACTTAACCCGTGCAAGATTGCACACACCGACCCCTCCTGTGGAGCAGAAAGGATTTTTTCTATAAAGGATTTTCTCTCCGCTAATTTGAGTCACTTTTTCAGTCTGATTCGAGGTTGGCGAGACACACATGGTTTAGCCAGAGTCTGGAAATGGCATTTAAAGTGAATGACACATATACAAAGGGAGAATGCAGGGAAAATGTGACAAGCTATACGAAATGTTTAAGTTTGTCTTTTCTTCTGTTTTGGGAGAGAGGCATGACTGTCAGCAGTCGAGTTTAGTATAAACAGTAAAGAAGATGAGTTAATCCTGTGATTTGCTTCCGTGTTGTCTTGATCGTCTTGCCTTACTTTGTCGTGATGTGTGATGGAAGGGTCGTCTTCGGAGGAACAGCAGGTGGTTCCACTTGGCTTGATTGGAAAGTTTATGTAGACATTGAGAAACGGCAGATGATCAACAACACTCAATCGCTCTGCCTTGCCTCTGTTTAGCGTGACAAACTTGTCAGTCTTGATTTGACAAGATCATCGTTAGAAAGGATGTCGTTTGCAAGTTCGAAAGTTAGTTGACCTCCTTTATCCCCCGGATGTTTTTTTTTACTTTTGGAACTAGAAAAGAGATTTGCGACTCGATTAATCTTTTTTTGAATGCTCACAGAGAGACAGGGGAAAAGTATAGCGGTTGTGATTTTGTACCTCTTCGACACTTTTGCTGAGGACACGACGACGAGAGTTTTATGTGTGTATTGACGACTTTTGTTTATTGATGTGATCCTCTGCTTGGAAAATAATTTCATTTCCTGGTTCCATTCCGTCTCGGAGAAAATCCCTGTCGTTTTCTTTCTCTTTGAGGAAAAGTGCATTTAAACAGGGATATACTCTGGCGGAAATTAAATTTCGCGTCGTAGTTTACGGTGGAAGTTGTCATTCGTAATTCGAGGAAATGTGTGTGCTTTATATAAAGTCGTGTGTCCTTGCGCATTCGCGATAAACGTGGAAAAAGGATTCGGAATCAGTTTAGTTGAAACTTTGCGCTGTTTATTACGAACGCGATTAAAAGGGATGTGTTTTCATGTGCTCTGACCGTGTTTTATGTTTATTTTTGCGAAAAGATGACATCCTTTTAGGCTACATTGCTTGAGGGAAATGTAGACAGAGAAAGTGTGCTTTCACATTTTTATTGGATGCGTGCAAAATATTATGATCGCGGAAGAAAGATGTCGGGGTGCATATAGTAAAATGTAGTATCGCGCACATTGTCTATTCTGCCTTTTACTCCTTTCGTAAATGCGTAGTAGTATATCACAGCGTCAGGGGAAGGAGAAAATTATACTTTTCAATAAAAACTTGCTCTCCAGCCGGGAAAACTTATGGAGGCATTTTTTGTGTGGGCTGGAGAAAGGTAGACATATTTCCACCGAGGAGTATTATACTGGCTTAAGAAAAAGGGATGAAAAAGAGAAAGTAAAACGGAGCAAGTTTTTCCATTATGTGTTATTATGAGTGAAAGCAAAGCCCACTTTCTTCCTTTCTCTGTCTGTTTTGTTGAGTGTACAACATTTCTCGTCGTAAAAAAGTTAGGGTGCTCAGCGTTTCTGGAGGGAAACAACTGCTCGAATTACGTGTATTACATATATGGATGTAAGCACGACATTAGGTACACAGAAATACATCATCCACAATATGGACAAGTTCAATGTGTGCAACTCTTCAAAGTCAGGGGAAAGCATAGATGTATAATCATCCATACGTAAAAACTACCTTATACCTTATACAACCGCTTTCTCCCCTTTCCTTTTCTTCTCCGCTACTCACCAGTTGAAGAGGGAGAGAGTGGGTTGACACCGAAAAAATTCTTTGTTATTTTTTATGTTCTTCATGGCCACCGGAGTCAACAGCTTTATCTACTCATCTCCTGCGTGAATATCCACTTTCTCCATGTCATTCAACTTTTTTTTTCTCAAGAGAGAAAAAAAAACAAGTATAAAAAGATTAAAAATGGAATACTCTGCAATCATGCTGAGGAGAAAGAAAATGACAAGAGGAAGACAAGTGTGTTTTTCTTAAGAGAGAAAGTGCGATTGCGTCAACCACGTGCCACAAAGTTTTGCAAGAAACATGTTGCACACACATACGTTATATGATTGCTCAACACTTTTTTTTAGAGAAAACCGGGAGATCGTGTTTGCAACAGGAAAACATTAGCGAAACAGGATTAGCTGTGGATGACGGATGCAATCTGGAGAAAGTTGAAAGCGGAGCTTGCGCCATGTAGTGTGGCGTGCATTTCAAAGATAAACTGTAGAAATATTTAATTTGGAATGTAGGGCAACTTTTTTGCTTTGCTTGTTGATGGCTCTATCTTGCACTTTCTCCCAGTGTTCTACGTCTTAATCAACTCGTCCAATGCAGAAACATAATAACATATCAGTCAGCCATGTGACGGGATAAAAAAAACATATTTTTCTCGACGAAACACGAGCCTTGAAAAAAGTATACGTTTACTCTATCATCAAAAGAATTGGAAGCCGTTATCTCTCTCTCTCCGTCGTGCTGGTCATTGGCAAACCGTCGTCGTCACTCAGGGACAGTTGTGCGTACCGCTGAGATCGTCTTCTCGCTTGTGCTTACCCAATTTGTGAGTGATTTGATGTACGAAAAGAAAGAGCTATCCACTCTCTCTGTGTGTCCATGAAGGAAAGCGAAGAAACGAACTTTCTCTTTTTTCGTGGATGAAGAAATCCAATCATTTTCTTTCTCCCTTTTGTTGTGTTCACATATCGATATGTGATGTCTTTCGGTTCGCAAGAGAAAACCTTTCTCTTTCGTCCCTCGTCTTCCTTTTTTTTCTTGTTTTTCTTCAGAAAAAATATAATGTTTTCTTAACATTACCAATATACATATATGTCGGCCAAAAGTCTATGTGGAAATGGTCGTCGTCGGTTCATGTGACTTGAAACGGTTGTTTCCACATTTGAGACTTCTTCCGTGAAAAAAAAACGAGAAAAAACCGTCACAAAAATGGACATCTCACCAAAGGGGATCTCACATCATGTGACGAGAATCGATAAAAATGGCTTTGTGCCAGAGAGGCAAGAAAAAATCTTTTTTTATGAGAATGTACGAACATATACACAAACACATCATCGTTTTGTAAAAAAAATCCATCCCTTCTCTTTTTTTTTGAGGAAGATGAAAGTTAAATTAAAGTCTGTAATTATAGACTCGCTGAAAGAAATACCGGAGAATCTTTTAAAAACCATTTTTCTTTGATCTCTGCTATTTAATCAAATTAAAAGGAGGATACCAAATGATCAATATTAAATCTTTAGTGATTTGTGAGAAGAAAAGTCTGACAAAATGGGGAACCAGCTTAATGATATTTTTCTCAATATTTTCATATATTAATGTTGTCGTCCAAGAAAGGACACAAACACAAGCCTTTCATGTACTTGATTCTTCTTTGCTTTTCCCGTTTGTGCCAGATGTCAACTTTCCCCATATTTTTTCTGGTCGCAATTTTTTATGGTTTGTTATTCCTCCATCTTTTCCACTCACCTTTGTTGCCGCATAGCGAAAGGGAATGTAAAAAAAGGAAGATAAATGGCTACGGTTGTTTTCCCCCCGTTCTTTACAAGGAACTTGAGAAACACGTTGGAGAATATTGGCTCTATATATGTCTACTACTTTCTTCTACTTTCACCAGACTGTAAATGCACATGTGAGAAACTCTTTTTTTCTCTGTTGAGACAACCAACATGTTCACCAAGAAAGCGGCATGGGATGTGGATGATATGCTGATGGCTCTGGTTCGATGTGTCTACAGGTCGGAAACACAAAAACTTTCACTTCTCTTTCTCTCTCTCGATATGTGACTGAAAAGTATAACGAAGTAACATTTTGGCTCACGTGAATGGAATTTATGTGGTTGATGGTGAGTCCCCTTTTGGCCATCGATCTGGAAACAATGAGGTGTTTCCCATTTACTTTTCGCTTTGTTCATGATATTATTACACCTCCTCAGCATAGATTTTCTTACACGTACACCACCTCGCTTTCACCTTTTATCGGAAAGGAAATCGTTGTTTCTTTCTCTCTCTCTCTCTCCCGAAAAAAAACTACATGTATTCCTAAAAAAGGATAATATCATATCATCATCCTCAGCACCACCATCCACATTATCATCCCCATAGTATGTGGTGCCTCAGCCGTGTTTGTCTTCCCGAAGGAAAAAAATGTGAGAAAAAATCGTATATTTTCATGTGGATGCTTTTGTGATAAAAGGGAAAAGACGTTTTTATTCTCACTCGCTCGGACCATATTTTGTTGATGATGATGATCATATCATGTGATAAGATGCTGCTTGTTGCAACACCTTTTCTCTCTGATATTTTCTTGACCTCATTAGAGAGAATATCGAAATGGTCTTGTTTATACATACATATCATCGTAAAAACAGTGGAAACTCTTCGTCTTTATACTTTCTCCAAGATTTTCTTTCCCAGCTTTGTAACAGCCGTATCATCCCATATATATCCCATCCTATCATCATCATCCTCATCACCGATTGGATTTTCTTCTTCTTTCGAGCAAAAAGATGGCTCATGCACTCCCTCCTGTGGCTATATGGTTTATATGTAAGCTCAGTTTATGTAGATATAGGTTTCGGGTGGAGAACACGGAAATCTCTGAACCAGTGTTCCAGAGGTTTTCCTGGATTTCCTCGAGATGATCGATTTTTATTTATATTTATTTACTTTCTCCTTATTCCTCAACGCAGAGTCCAACCTCTGTAGATGTTTGTTTGGGAGGAGTGTATTTGGATCCACTCCGGATACGCGAAAGAGCGAATATATGTGTTAAGCCGTAGAAGTGCGAGAATCCACAAGAAATGTAATCAGCTTCATGCAAGTGAGCATTGAATTGTGTGGAGCTTGTGTAGATTTCATTTTCTTCTCTCCACACGACGTGTCTCTCGCCCTCTGGACCTTGTGTAGAGTCCGTGGCGGAGGAGCATATTCCTAATATGTAGTCCCATCATTGGAGAAAGTTGATATATATATTTGTAACGTAATACAAATCTTGACGGGGGAGAAAGAGAAAGTTTGTATGTGTAGACAATATCTTCCTCGTGAAGCTTATCTTGGCTTTCACTTAAATTCCTGCCACACTGTTCTATAACCGGTTCAATCCGTGTTTCTGTGTATCTGTATTGTGAGCTAGACATAAAGGATCCATTTTCTATTGTTTAAGTTGTGATTTTTCCTGTCTTGAGGAAAATACGAAAGTATGAGACGAGCACACATCAAAGGAACACACAGAGAGACACGCACATGTGTGGAAACAGATGTTGCGCTTGTCTTTATTGATGACGGGATATAATATTATGCTGATAAGAACATGGCTCGGGAGCATATAGATGTTGCATCATGGTTCTTGCATAACTACACACACAAGGAGAAAGTATGTGTTGTGTAGTTGTGACAAAGGGCTGCTACATGTTTACTCTGCTAATGTGATGAAACTTGGGAAGTATACACGGAAGACTTGTGTGATATACTTCTCTCATGCAACTTCTCAATAGATACACATAATGATGTGTGTGTCTTCTCTGAGTCCACAAAATATTTGCCTACAAGCATTAAAAGAAGGATGTAAAAGCTTCAAAAAATACTCGCCTTTGTTTGCACACGCTTTTAGTAATGCTTAAAGTGTGTCCGTTCCCTTTTGTATACTTTGAGAGGGACTTGAAAAGGTCTTTTTCAGCATATGTGTGTATTTTTATTCATCTTACTTACTTTCTCCTTTTTGGATGTTCATATGAGAAAAATCGATGAAGGGTCTGGAAAATATACTTCCGCCTGCTTGCTTAACATAATCTCATGGAGGAAGTCTGGAGGGAGAATAGTAATCAAATGTTCTACAAGATTAATATGGTTTTCCTGGGATTTTGTTTGACAGGTGTGAGCTCCTCATATCTTCGAATGGACGCGGCGGCCTCATCCGCTGACATGTCCTCTCCATGTGCACTTGCCCAAAGGGACCTTCAAGCGATTCTCCGCGAAATCCGCTTCGTCACAGGACGCATGAAAAAGGCGGAGGATGACGCGGAGGTGGTGGCTGACTGGAAGTTTGCAGCGATGGTTGTGGACCGGATGTGTCTCATAGTGTTCACCTCGTTCACCATCATCGCCACTGTTGCCGTACTCCTCTCCGCACCTCACATCATCGTGCAATAATCAATAATTACGTGGCTAAGCACCTCTCTCACTCATCATCATCGTCGTCGTCATCACCTCATCTCGCACACTCAAACCACATACAAACCAAAAAAAAAAGTATTTAGAACTTGTCGAAATCAAAGCGTATTTGTCGTCATCACCCCAAGAATTTCCTCCCTCAAAAGAGAGATATTATGGAAGAGGACAGGAGCAAGAAATTAGGCAACTTACATATTATTATATATCTTTATACATAACTTATCAAGATAAATACTTAAGTGCGTCTGTCAACGCTCAGAGATTTTCATTCTTCATCTTTTCAAACACAATTCTATTAGTCACGATGTTAGGGAAGAACTTGCAAATTGAGTTCATTTTCCCTTGAAAAATGCGCTACATTGTCGATTTTGTTCAAATTTTAAAAGGAAAAGGGTAACAAGCACGTTCGTTGACATTCATTTGTTTCTCTACATCCAAATCTATTATTGATTCTCTGTTCCGTTGAAGGCGTCATATAAATATGCGGTCGACTGATATCGTGAGCTCTCCAAACAAAAACTTAATATGGTTCTTAAATATATTGTCTAAAAACGTGATGTGAATTACACTTTATAAAACTTATAATGTCGCAAAGATGTCGAGGTATACACAGAAAAGAATGAGAAAAAATTACATTTCTCACAAATGGAGATAAGATTAGCAACTCGAAAACATTACTGTAATATTAACTTTATCAATTACAATTTTATATAACTCATCCCTCACGTTGCAGGAAGGTGACGGGGTGAAACCAAAAAGAAAAGTGAAAGTCAGGATTAACGGAAGAAATTGCTATACAACTAATCAAACAATAGGTTATAACTGTAAAAATAGGATACTGAATACATAGGCTACATAACTGACCATATATACGATATATGACCACAGGGATACGCGAATTTTTTTTGCCAAAGAAAATCTATGCAGAGAATCTATTTATTCGTCAGCTAAAACTACGGTATACATACTTGTACAGGGAAACACATAGATCGGGTATACAATATTGAATATAAATATATACACATACGATATATATTACATGCGGTAAATGGGCAGATCCAAATTCTATTTTGAAGTGCACCATTTTCACACATGAAATTCAGACGGAAATACGACGCTCCCTCAATGCCAAGTGTTGACACAAGGAAAATCTCAAAGATTGCTGGCAAAATAGTAGTCTCTTTCCCTTTCCTTAACTCCAGCGTGTTTGCAACTAATGTGCCTCAAAGTGTGTGCGGCACTTTCATCCAGTTTTATTCTGTTTTTTAGCAAACTACAAGAAAGAAGGATTAAGTCACCTCTACTCCGCTGGTGTTTCATGTTATTATTGCGCGTGCAAGACGGAGCGGGGACAAAGTGTAAAAATGATAAAGTAGCCAAGTTTCAGTTGACTTTTTTCTTTTTTCACACACCACAAGATGAAATGTGTAAGATGAGACGTCACACGTTTATAAACCAACAATTTTCTCTCTCTCTTCATTTAATCATTGTTTGGAAAGAAAGTTTTTCTTTAGCACTCATAATCTCTCTACCCCTTTCTCCCCCTAAGTTTTTCTTCCTTGGCTGATTTCTGAGCAGCAAGCGACGACGATCCTATATAAAAAAAAGTTGATGAATAACAGCAACTTTTTGTGTGTGTTTATTTTCTCCGGGAAAACAATGACATGGACTTGGGCAAAAAGAAAGTGTGAGTGTGTGTGTGTGCGAACTTTCTCTTCCTTTCCTTTATTACTATTCATGGCATACCCATGCGTACTTGCGTTCACGTAACAGAGAAAGAGAGTTTCCTTTAAAAAAGAACACAAAGCGACGAAGAGTATTAGAAAACAAAGCAGTTAAAAAACCTAAGTACTTCCTTAGTAGCAAAACTGCGGAATTGCATCCCGTTGTTTAAGTCGTCTCCTGATATTTTTCAGGCGACCGCACTGAACAGGATTACATAATGTGCCTGACAATTACATCATCGTCAACAAAAAAAAACGGGGTGAAAGTTTTTTTAACGCTCGTCTCGTATTACTCATGGTGTATAATTTGAGCGGGGATGAACGTGATTTGTTCCCAGTGAAAGTTCGTTTGTGGGTTGTCGTCTACAAATTGAGCGAACGTTGTGGTTACGAGAGTCGACTTCCGGGTAAAAGTGGCGCGGTCTGGTTAGAGAATACCAAGAAAAATTAGAGGATTTTGCGAAATTTTCGCAGGGATCATACCATTGTCATGTCATACAGTACCGCTCTCATGTTCAACTCAGTCAGTCTTACCACGCATAAAACTGTTTGTAGACAGTATTAGTCACCCACTCACTATTTAAACGCATGACAAAACACATGAGTCTCCTTGCAGGATTTTCATCCTCTCTTTATTGATAACAATGAAAAATGGGAGATGTTTAGCCATTTCCCGATACTGCCATCATCACACACGTTTCGAAAGTACAAGCGGTGTATTAATAATGTGTATATATAGACCGTTTAAAAAACAGGATACCTACTTTTTAGCAAGCACAGGTGGTGTGACTAGAGAAACTCATGGTGCTCATGATTATGATAGATCATAAGACATTAACAAATCCCACGAAAAGGGTGATGTGTGTGTGGGTAGAGAAAATGCACAGAAAATATTGAATTTTGAGAGAGGGAAAGCCTCACACGCGATTCGTTTTCCTGGGTTTTGCCTTGCACACCACAAATTCTCTCTCCCACTCGAAAGTATATGCGTGCTCCAACCGATTAGCTGTGATTCGTGAGAAATCGCTGTCTACACACTGTGGTATCCATAAAATGGAGTTGAGATCCCCAACTTTCTCCTTGGGAAGCAGATTGAGTGAAAAAACTTTATTATGACGAAGACAGAACTCGTTCCACACACACACATCCACAACCATTTAATCTCTTCGCGGAAATATGTCCGCGGAGTGAAAGCAGTTATGAGCACAGCAAGAAACTCTCATCAGTGAAAGCCGCAAACGAATATTTGAATGGTTATCAAGTACACACTAAAGAGAAAGGCGAGTGAGCAGCTGAAAATTAGTAATTACAGATACACACACGACGATGAGAGAAGTGAGGCAAGACAGGCCTCTCAGAATCTCGCTCTGAATGCGGTGCGAGTAAGTCGACAATTACAAGTCGACACACGAAAATATTCTCAAGAGAGTAATTTCATGAATAGTCATTAGCGACATGGAATGAAAGCACGCCATTGCATCCTGTATAAGCTTAAGTTTATGTAGAAAATATCGGAGAAAATGGGAAAAAATCGGATGCAAAAGTTTAAGACTATAGGTTGAGGGTTTCATATATTCTGAGAGAGATGCCACAGACACAACACAATTACAGATGCACAAGCCTCACAAAGTCATAAACAATTCCAAATGGAAACGTGAGTTAAAACGCGCAACAATAAGGAAATAGGGGAGTAGCATATATCCGGCCGGAAATGATGTAGTAAGTGCTGCTGCGAACGCATGAAAGGTACCTTTTCATAATTAGGATTGACCTCAGTCGCACGTGTGTACCCAACTGGTTCTCCCGAGCTGGAAAAGCATAATAATAGCAACATAAAAGTGCTCTCCTCGTCTAGCAGTGTGTGTGGGCGTGCAAAATGGAAACAATTTTAAGCCAGTGGTCATATATCTCCGTTATTCAATAAGACTCTTTGGAGGAAGAGAAACATCTCGGATTACCCATTATTAGTCAATTTTCCTAGGGTGATTATGACTACTCGAATGAAGCTTCTTACACCGAGACGAAAGAGATAACCGAGTAAGAAGTGGGAAGTAATCATTATAATATACTGCTCATCACTTTTTCCAAAGCGCCTGCCAAAGAACAACCGCAAATGCCAAGAAACCTTGTTGGTGATGTGCTCACACTCGTCATGTCGAAAGAAAAAAATCAATAATCATAAGTATTGAATACGATGACTGCGGCGGAGATATCAAAGATAGTGTTTGCTGTAATTTCGGGGGGAGAGCTAAGTGTGTCTACAATTCTTCTTTGTGGCAGTAATAAAATGGAATTGAGAATGAGTGTACGTCTTCAGTGTGGTCTTCTCCCAGGACTGCCCACTTTCTGAAGCGAATTAGGAAAAAAGAAGAGTTTTATTTTGGGAGGACATGGTGGAATGTGTAAAACATTGAAATGTAGGTAATAATCATAATTCTTCCACTTCACTCCCGCTCCTCACACGACGAGCGTACACACACGGGTTCGAGCTTCACTTTTGATAACATTCATTACGTCTTAAAAAGATCGTCTCGTTTCCTCTCCGTTCCTCCATCTCTTACTTTCCTAATGATCATGGTGAATTATACTATTATACCACTACCAATAGTGAATAGGCTGTTCAGTTGCTTGCAAACCGCAAGACAATGAAGAACCACCACCGCACTCGATTATTCTGCATCTCAGTTTGGAAGCTCATTGTGAAACGATGAGCGCTTCAAGAATTCACACGCCTTTTAAAATGACGCTTGCTGCTCCTTCATAATAAAAAACCCCTTTCATTCAAATTTAATCCAATTTCCTTCCTTTCTTCGCGTGCTCAATGCAAAAGCCAAAATCTAGCAAAAACAAGAGTAATCTTACTAAAACACTTGAGAGAATGTGTCAATGGGTAACTTCAATGTGAAAAGCTGACGATCAAATGGAGAAAATATAATATAGTTGCAGTATCATCAGGGTCACGAGAAAATCTAAAGTAAGAAACGCTCAACAATATATATATTTGGTATATATGCAAATGTGTAATAATATATTATATTGTCCTCATATGTATGGTGTCTCCTTTCCTTACACTCTTAGAAATGCTCTAAATATTTGAGATATTTGGGGATACGGTATCTATTACAATAAGAATTTAAATCAAATATAGAGCTCTTGACAAGTCGTCTCTGAACATGATCGATCATCAATTACACACTCTATATTATACATATACGAGAATCAAGAGAAGGCGAAGAA
>JAHZMW010000501.1:7147-36877 GCA_027743745.1 Alloscopus bannaensis | reverse complement strand
CTCGCACAAATGTGTCTCCCTTCACTGACTACATTCATCTCTCTCCGACTTAAGAGTGACTTTCCCTCTCAGACACGAACATTCTGTTCCCATCAAGACTTCTCCATTTTTCTCCACCAAAATTCCAACTACACGAAGTACAGTTCGAGGATAAAGTATAAGAAAAGTCTTTTGGTTTCTACTTTCTACTTTCACTCTGAGCAGTCTCACACCTGCGGTTTTCCCTGTACCTTCAGAGCTCAAGAATGAAAGCTGGGAGAAGAGTTAAGGAGAGAATGGAATTCAATATTTCCCAATTTGCCCATGCTTTGAATCGTGCATATCAAAAGGCCCGGCTAAAGACGGAGAACAAAGGAGACAAAGCTGTGAAACAACTTCCCTTTTCCTTCTCCTCTCATTCCACACACATTCTTCGAAGAGAAAACGTGTGCGCTTCCTTTTTTTGAGGGGAGATGAGCGACACAGAGTGAAAGTTGCAAGCTTGAAGAAGCAGTCAACCTTGTGTGATACATGGTTATACCTAAGTCCCATTGTATTTGTATGAGTCTTCTCGAAACTGCGAAAAAACTGCCATTCAATGCAGACAAAAATTGAATGCCAAAAGGAGCAACGAAGACGATGACACGATGCGACATTCTCGACACCTACTTTTGGTTCATCATCATCAACATCGAGAGGAGCATCTTGGCAGATACTCGAAGGAGAAGTCATGAAAATTGCTTCACATTGTACGAACCTTAGCCCTAGCTTATTATTATGCATGTCATATAAAGTATTATGACTTGGGATGATGCTCATCATGTCTCCGCGGAGAGAAAGGTATTTACGTGTGGATTTGCTGAACTTTCAGTCTCGCTACAAAATCGTAGACTTTCTCGTGCGCACGTATTTGTATAACGTTTTTGTGCATTCAATAAGTCAACTTGTATTACCATTAAGAGAATGGAATGTTGAATTATGTGGGGAGAATGCTTCGCTGAATTTAACAACAAGAAAATTGCCTTTTCTCTAGTATCTCTTGACTCGAAGAAGAAAGGAAAATTAGGTGGATTTCGAAAGCCAGACAGAGAGCGAGAGGAAGGATTGACAGTGATGTGAGAGGAGGTGGATGACAGCAACAAACGGGATTACGGGATGTTTGTGTGTTTCGAGGAAAAATTGTGGAAAAACTACTGTGGCACAATGAAATCATGACTTTTTCTAGTAAAGAAATTTACATGCTGAAAATGTGCAGTGTTATAATCTTGTTGTAAAAAGTTACATTTTGATTGAAGGTAAACGTTGACGCTGCATCAAAATTTAATTTTGACTGGTAGATACTTATAATAAACAGGTAACTCATTATGGATTGTATACAAGTGAAGTTGGGCAATTTAAGCAATTTTTGTGAGTTCCAAATACAACTTAATTTTTGTTGGTCAGATTTTCAATGTATATTTTTCCATTCCCATTCATTTCTCTGTTCTCTCGATCATTCAACTCAATTCTACGACATTCCTCGTCGCGGTGAAGGAGAACACATGGAGGATATAATTTACATTCCTCGAAAAGCTCATTCCCCAATTTTTAGCATGCTTCTCGAGCCGCAGGGGAGCGGACTATAATATGCTACTACGAATAAGATGGCGTGCAAGCAAATACACAACGTCCCTTTTTTCGCTGGAGCACCGACTCTAGCAGCAGTAGCAGCAGCGGAATGAGAATAGGAACCGCAGATGGAATACTCATTGGCCGCTGGCAACAACCCGTCTGAGAGCATAATGTGTCTCATATTAATTAATCACTTGTGAGAACAACAAAGTTCACACCGAAATGTAAAGTTCGCTTAATACCACTGCTACCACCATTCCCTCTCCACTTTACAGGAGAAAGTGGTGTATGTAGAAAGAAGAGGAGAAAGGAGCATTCACGACAAAATAAGTGAGTAATTCAGTGTGTGCCCAAGATATTTTTCGAGAGGCTTTTGTAAAACGGAAGTGGAACATCGTGACTAGCACCATTTTCACAGTTGGAGCTCAACTTCTGGGCGGGGGCAACAAAAGGTGGCCATTTCCCTTCTCTTTGTCGTTTTTTTTCACCTCCTTCTCGGAAAGTGTATTGAATGCGCTTAGTAAAAAAGAAGGCAGATGTGTCTCCAAATTTTCATTAGAGATAATCCACAACATCGGAGAATAACTATTCAACACCGTCTTTTCACAGGCTTTCTTCCGAAAACACGAGGAAAAAGGTGCAAAATCTGGCTAGACTAGAGAGAGTCCACCGGAGACATACCAAGGGAGAGTTCCGGTTATTTTTTCTGTTTACATGCTCGCCGCCAACATTCTCACGTAAAGAATGGCATGCACACGGAAATTAAAATGCCACACAACATGCGTAATCCTTTCTTGAACAACATTCCTTCGCTTTCTCCATGTTGTCGGAAGGGAATAAACAGAGTGTTGAGAGTGGGCCGTGACGTAGAAGGACACTAGAAGAGCATGTTTGTGCAACAAAGTTCTTTTCAAAAGAACGACTGACGTGCTCCATCACATATATGTCTCCAGCGATAACCATTCTTGAGGAGTGCACACGAGAGAAGATCGTCATGCAGAGCACGTCAAGTTGGAGTTGGGTCAATTTGATTCATCAATTTTTCTTCCCTTTTGAGAAACGTTTTTTTCGCCGTTTCAAAGAAGGTGGGTATAGAATTCGCATCGTTGCGCATTCTGCCCATGCTGCTCTCACGACCAAAGAGGATGAAACGAAACACTCGAGCAGTATACTACAACATCTCTTTCATTCATGTGTACATCTCCTGAACTGTCCATGTCCAGCAGAGCGGCACTAGGTGAAAGGAGAGAGAAAGTAAAAGTAAAATGTTCACATGTTGTAGCACACACCAGTGAGAAATAAAAAAGTTTCTTTCATTATCTCTCCCGTCCCTCCTCGACTCGTCCCCCATGTGAAGTTGTGCTGAACAACAAGATCGGGAATCCCTCCCGAGTCGTCGGCACATGTTTTAACTAAAATTAACATTACGAATATTATAATACCCCAGCGACCCACTGCTCCTGGAAAAGGAGCTCACACTCGTTTCACCATCATCATAGTTTTGTCGGGGAATTGGGAAGTGAAAGGAGACCCGACTCTGGTACAAGTGACATCCATATGCTCATGGGGGATCAAAAGATAAAAGTGATTCTGCGATAAACATGAACAAGCATATCGGAAGAAAAGAATAGAGAACACGTTACGGTGAGAGAGAAGTTTGTTAGCAAACTTGAAATGAGAGCGGGTAAACAAAAAATATTAAACTAAACCCGCTTGCTCATTTCCCTGTTTGTCTCTTTCCACGATTTTAAATGTGGAATCACGAAATGCTACTTATCATTTTCTCCCGGGGAGAAAAGTAAAAAATGCGGCTGTTTTTGCATGATTCAGTAAATGAGACTGGAAATGCATTTATAGTTTGGAATATTTTTAATAGAAAACTCGTTTCATTCTTGGCTTAGCTTGGTGGAGACATAGTTGTTTGATTATCTAGGTATGATATATTATGCATAGCACAATAATTATTGAATTTATTTACATTACATAAAGTTTATATGCGATTCAGTGGATTGTATTACATATAGTTCAAGTACCTATGGTATAGGTGTATCCAACTTCAAAAATGAGATAGACAAGATGATTGTTTTGGAATGAAAGCAAGTACAACTGTTTTTATGATATTTATACATATTACACGGTAGTATTGCTGTGCTGTACACAGCGCACACAAACAGGTTCAATTAAAACTATACAAAACTTTGTTTACTCAACGCACGTACATTGAAGGATGCTTGTTACAGTTAGAGCGGTAGCCGTTAGGTTGAACCTGAACCAGAAGCTGTGATGCTCAACACGATTACTTATTATTATGTACATCATGTGCTGGTGGTGAGATGGTAAAAAATCGATGCTAAGTAAACATTTGCCGGTCTTGTTGGAAGTTCCCCAAGTGTGTGTGGATGTGTACTGGTGAAAAGCTTGGTTTTCACCCGATTATGTGATTGTGATTGGAAACACGCGTGAGTACACGCGTTGTAATGATTATTTTTAGTACGCTAAATAGACGTGACGCATACACAATTCTAATTGTGCATGCACAATTACAATAGAGTTATTATTTAGCACACGCATATATTTACATTCAGTTTTTTCTTTGCTGAGGTCCTATAATGATCGCTCTACAGCGATGTTAGCTTATAATATCAGTTATTATTAAACATGGCATAATGTAGGATAAAGTTAATTATTGAATGTATTTTATTCCCGGAGGTTGATGAATAATTAGATTTTAGTCAGGAAGCAAAAAACCGGTGAAATATGGAGAAAACACGGTATCCTTTCTACTCAACCCTAAATTTCTATATTTGATGAGAAAGGTTGTAAACGTTTGGTTTCAGGTTGCTGTTTGTGTAATAACACTATAATATAGGCAGTCATTCGGAGTGGGAGAAAAGCGTAATTAAAAGGTAGATATAAAAGCAGAAGGATTATCGGAAGTACAAGCACGTTGTAGGAATGAGATATCAAATGGCTAGAAAAAAGAAGAACATTGGTCAGCACAGCTGAATATTGGTTTCATGTGGTTTGTAGATTGTAACAAGAGTACAAGAGGTGCATATTTTAGGTAATTTCTCGGAATCAATTTGTATATACTATGTATAGCTTTATCATGTAAAGTGAGAGTGTAATATGTAAATGTGTATATCAAAGTATTTTTTTGGTTAATTTGGTAAGGACACAGAGGTTGCTTTTTGACTGGTTTCATGTTTTTTTTCTTCTCCTTCGGAATCTTTCGTCACATTATGTAAATGTTTAACTAACACTATAATTACTTGGCTAGTAAGCGGAGTTGTAACTATTTTCAAAAGCTACGGTTTTTATACCATGGAATCTGGAATATATGGGAAGAATGCATAAATGAAGACTGAGAGAGAGGCGCTATATAAGCTTGGCAAAAAATACACCGCAAACCCTGATGATGATGATGATGATGTCTACATAATATGCAAAATCCGTAAATCGACAACACTAACCAAAAATATCTCTGAAAACACATGGAAGAGAGTGAAAGAGAGGGTAAGTTTTTTTCACTGAATGTGGTCTTTTTATTCTCTTTAGTTCGCCAGACAAACATTAGACAAACGAGCCGAACAGCTGCCAGCTAAAATATTAATATACGTGTCTGGAAAATAGATGTAATGGATACTGTGGTCTGAAAGGGTCTTTCTGGGGAAAATGACTAGAGGTAAACATTTGGACCTAAACTAGGCTTTTCAAACTTAATTGTCCTAAAAAACTTACTTCCTACAAAAACTTATATTTTCTCCAATATTATAGTTTTTCTGTAAATGTGCGTTCCGATATGGAAGGGAATGTAATAATGCAAAGTACGTACTCCTATATAATAATATATTATGTATGTCACCTGTATAAAAATCCATTCTTCTTCTCGTCTTATTCTTACGTCTATATCTCACAGCAAATTGCACCCCGAAGCAATCTTAGTTGTAAACGTTGTCTCACTAAAAAGTAGGATGCGATTGCATGAGAGAGAACACAGTGGTGCAATTGATGAGTGCAATCTTTCCCTTTTTACTGGTTTCATTAGTGCAGCACGATTACGTCTGTGTTGCGCTCACGTCCCTCATTTAGAGTTCAGTGTAAGCACAGCAGTAGTAAAACAAGGTCAAAGATTCTAAATTACGCTACTGTGTGGTCAAAATGTGTGAAGTTGCATGAATTACTCTATCAGTTTAACAGTGAGAAATCTCTATCTTCACCGCTCTCCAATGACAGAGTAATATTGGGTGCGGTGTGCTACACAAATAAACATCCTCGTAAATATTTTACGCAAATTTCACTACAAACCCGGAACAGCACCTATTTCTTTGATATTGCCTCTTTGCTGTAAAGGTCTACGACAGAAAAGTAATTGATAAACTTCTAAAAAGCATAAAAACTAATAGATCGAAATTCCGCAAAAGAGAAAGATGGTTCTTTACTTAAAAATGGGCATACTCAATTGGAATAAGTGTGTAAACCCTGTGAAATCTAAAAAAGAGGATGATTCTTTCTTGAACTTGAAAAATGTCTATACCTACAACTATAGCCACTCACACTGAAAAACGTATCTTATCTAGATCTAAATAAAAAATATGAGTAAAGCCAATCCTTATACACACATATTATGCTGTATGATTTTCCACGTTTTATTGTAGATCACGTCGTTTTCCTAGAAGAAACAGGATTGCATAAGATGAGCCTATGTACAAGCTGACGTCTTCATATTTCACTCCCCTGCATCTTCAACCTCTCTCTCACTTGCTCCTTTCTTTTTTTAGTTCTCTCATCAAGCAGACAATTTATCCATGACACACGTATTATCATGAATAAAGGAGAGGAAGATCCTTTCTTGGCAGGCAGCCTGTTCCTTCTGATTTTCTGAAGGCTATTATGCATGCAAGCGTAATAGACTTTCCATGCTCATCGATTAATCCATCCATCAACATCCCTCCTCGTGAAAGATACACACTTTCACGTGGACACACTGTGCCCTCCCTTCTTGTACCCTTTCTCTCATCAATGATTGGCATTGGCTTTATTCTATGGAATTCAATTAAATCCCTTGCGCCACACACAAAACCTTTCCGTTTCTCGATTTGCGTTGCTGGTACCTTCACCTTTTTCAAGCTCTTCATTCCTTTCTGTTCCAATTACTCTTCCTATTGTCGTCTCACGCGTTTTTTCTACATTTACTCTTTGTGCTTTTGAAATGAGGTTGTTTTCATTTCGTGAAGATTAAGTCATTGTATTTCCTTTTCTTTAAAAACGGCAATCCTCCCTTTTGTAGTGAGGGGGTGTGTAGAGTATGGATATTCCGAAATAAAAAAGAGAGCAATAATACAATCTACATTCTTCCCTTTTGTAATCGCTTAAGTAAAACTATATTTAGTAGGCTGTATATTATGTATAAAGGTTATATAATATCGAATATATAGTTTATATATTTAGGTGACTGCATCGTTTCTCCTAGTATTTACATTGAATGTTTTTGTAAGATTAAATGTAGGCTATAGTTATAGTTTGTATGTAGCTGTGTGTATATATAATAGTGTATAAGAGTAATATCTTGGAAAAATCCCCAACTTTCTCTTTTGTCCTCATCCTTTGTCAAGAGTCCATCTCCCCTTGAAAATGTTCTCTTACCAAAAATTCCCTTTTCTCGCTCAAAAAACAAAGTGCATGAAAAACCTGAAATATGTCGTGTCAGGATGAAGAGGAGAAAAATGACAATATAAACAAGAGAATTTGCTTGTGTTTTGTGCGCTTATTGGCACGCACGGAAATGGGACACTCAACCCTTTTTGGTGTATGATGGAATACGCATATAGAGAGTCCTATATGCGTACTTGAGTGAGTGAAATGAAAGAAATATTGGTGATATAGTTTAGTTTAATCCAAACATTGATGTCTTGTTGGTTTTTTTATATTCGTCTTCAACAGAAGAAAAAATGCCGAGATCTCAGCACAAGATTTCCTCCTTTTTCCCGCTCTCGCAATCCAGACCAATCTGTTTGTGCTTCTCATTGTCCATTGGTATTAAAATTCTCACATGATGTGCAATACATATAACTATAGATGTAGTTGGTGAGTTTTTTTGTAAATACATTTAAGCATCTTTTGTTATACATATGTCTGATGAATAATATTAAGGTAGTACACACACAGTTCCTTTGTTTTTAATGATTTTTCTTCTGCTTCCTTTTTTCACACTGTCATTCTTCTCACTCACTTGGTTTTCTTTTAAAACTGTCCTACAAGTAATATTACGATCCAGAATAAAAGTAGAAAGCTATTAATAACCACGATGTAACAATGTGTCGATAGGAAATAATATTTATTTTTTATTGTGAGTGGCAATCTGCTCGTGGAGGTTGAAATTGAATTGGCGAAAGAATTGAGCTTCCTCTCCACCTTGACATTTCCCGTTGACCTTATCCGAGACTCGACGAAATGTACGTGAGTTGGACAAGACCGAGAGGTCTTGGAGAGAAATTTTTTCCTCAAATATTGTTAAAATAAATTGTGTCTAATTTAAGAAATCCAGATATCAGAACACAGATTCTCGTGAAGGAAATGTGGGAAACGTCACTCTGTTAACAGCCAATCTCCACTCCACACATTTTCATACTGCTATTGTATTTGTAGATCCCAATAAATACTTCACATGGCACACATCCCATATCACTCGTGCACCTAGGAATACTTCACGTCTTTGTGTGAGCTTTTAACCACTGAATTTCTAACGGAAAAAATATATTGCCTTTTGCTTCACAATCCTGACGCACGTAGTGTGCTGGAGGGAGCGGGAGAAAAACCATGAATCACTGTCTGATGGAGAAAGTTTTGTGAGAGAATGATGGAATAATGAAAGAATGCCTATTAAAATATAACAAAGAAAAAAGTGGTACAAGAGTAAAGTGCTCCACCCAGATTTCCTCAGTCATTATATATTGGTGATAGTATAGGAGTAGCGAAGAGAGAAAATGGCTCTCCAAAGACCAATTATTATGGGTAGACTATGGGTAATCTAACAAATGATGGTTTCTTGCCGTTCATCGTCTTTGTCTATGAGATACTACACCATATTGTAGCTTGCCTTTTGCTCTCAGACACTTAAAGTATTGCAACTTTTCCTTTCGTAGGCATGCATTTATTACCGCCATTTTTTTCTTGCACTTCCAGTCATCACATTCCTTCACTGTGAAACAGACATGTACGGTATAGCAATGCCGTCATCAAGTTGTGAGAAAATGAAAGAGCCAACTGCAAAGAAAAGACTCGCTTTATTCGCAAAAGATACACATCTGCTCCACAAAAAGTGAGTGGGTAATGGTAGTTGGACTAGACGTCTAGAATTCAGGAGAGATACACTATCATGATGACTGTGTGCCCTTTAGAAATAATGAGAGCAGATACGGAACACACAAAAACTGTTGGGGTGCATTCTGTGCACCTGAGCAGAGAAAAAGGGGGAGATGAAAGGGACTCTGGAAATGCAAGACAGAGTGGTACATAAGGAATCAGAAACTTGTAGTTCAGATGTGTAAGTATAACGGTGAAAGGAATAGGTCCAAAACTCCAATAACAATTACATCTAAAAGGAGAGAGAGATATTATTACTCTCCAAGTTTTTCCCAGACGTTTCCTCAGGTATCCAAGTGGATTTGCTTCATCAGGCTGAGTATATATGTCGTTGTGAGGAGTAGCCTATCTTTTCATGGTTTACCATTATAACGCGTACATAGCTGTCGGGTATGAGTACACTTGACTGCGTTCGCAACCAGACAACCATGGCGAGAGAGACTCACTCAGCACGCCAAACTTGATGGTGGTGTGAGTGGAGAAATCTTGTAGACTATGGTAAATGAAAAGAACAGCCAAAATCTCCTCGAGTTTCTCTTCCCCTTTTCTCTCTGCTCATGAAAATGTGAGCAAAAGTGGAAATCCAGAGAGTCTGATAACTTTCACCCAAAATCAAGTCTCATGATTTAGTGAAACTCCTATATGCTGGACGAATGCAACCATATTATGTATATCGCAGGTTTCAGATTAAGGCTAAGTGTCTGAAATCCTTTTCCAAAGTCCATGTGACTCTGAAGAAAGCTCTTTCCTTATGAGTATAGTGAATGCGGAGGTGTGTGGTTTTCTAATTTGCTCCCTTCATTACACGCGAAGCACATGGAAGAATTAAGTGAGCACAGATTGGGAAAAATGGGAAACAAAAATCTTAAAAGTCCTCTGGAAATCCTCTGTGAGCAGAAAACTTTTTTTCTCGTCAGAGTAATCCCCATATACATCTACTTTCTCCGTCGATTTTCCTGTACTATCTAACAATTTTTTTTTCGGGGAAACATTTTTTCCCTGATGTGTCGCAAAGCTAACTGGATTACGCCGTGATATATGCCAGCTGAGGATTGAGGAAGATATGATTGCATTATACCATTATGTACTTCTATTGCACATCTGCGCAAAAAAATCACCACGACCAATGTTTCCCGCAAATACACGTATTTGTAACGGGTGTTCATCAACTTTTACAATGTCACAATTTCCAGCTTTGGTTTTACGATAATCACACAAAATCAAATTACACCGTGTTGACGTCATCATGAAATACAGAATCTTTCTCGCCTACTGACGGTATCAGCTTTGGTTTTGATGCGTTCTCATTGTCTGTGCAGTCTGTGGCAGAACTACCTGAGGGAATTGAGTTGGTGAAGCACTAAAGATAGAGGACCGTTTTGAAATCATGGAGGAGCGAGAAATGATTTCATCTTCATTGACAAAGTTTTACGCTTGATAGTGACAGAGAAGAGAAGGATTTCTACACCGTCAGTTTGTCACAAGGGAAATGCACAACTCCACTTTAATACTGTCATTCAAATCTTTTGTTTTTCAACAGGACAAGGTCCATGCTCTTCAATTCAGACAGTTACTCACGCTCAAACCAAAATACTAAGCTCCACCACCAAGGGGAAAATTCCCAAAACGATGCGATGTTTTGATAATTATTCGTTTTCCGTGCTCACCGTTTTGAGTTTGAACGTTGACGGAGTGAAATGTGAAATAAAAGCATGCACAATAACTGACATGTGTATAGATTTTCTGTTTAAGTCATCACAAATAGTGTCAGGCCTTGACAGTATGAATCCGTCGTGAGATCAATTTCGAGCATAAGTGAAAACACTTGTTGTTATAAAGGAATGGTCGGGAGGAACAATAAACTTGGTTCTTCACTCACTCTCAATTTTCCAATAATTGTAAAATGGTGTAGGAGAAATCTCTCAAAAAAACAGTCACTCCACATTTCAGTATTATATATACTCAAACTATTAAAGTAAAATGTAATCCGCTCTCTCCAATCCAAAGGAGGCCATCTCGTTTTTCTCATCATTGCCGTAAGTACTGTTTTCTTAGGTTGGCGGATTGGGTGAAAGTGAAAAGAGCCCAAAGAGATACTCTAATCTCGACCTCACGGTTGACGGTGCAAAAAGAGGGGTATTTTCGCTTTTTTGTTTGTGACTTGACTACTACACCCGAAACAGACGCCACTCACACCACACGCCGTTTTATCCGTGACTGCAAATTGGAAACCATTTTTTAGGGAATGGAAATCTTGAGCTCACCTGAACAATCTTTGTCATTTCCTGCAGATCAATAACACCATTCCCATCCACATCGTACATTCTAAAGGCCCACTTGAGTTTCTCTTCAGGTGTTCCCGATGATGTGACGTCAATTGCGAGTAGAAATTCCTGAAACATACACAAAAAGACAAACATATAAAATCCGTGAGACAAGAGAGAGCAGAGAAGAAAATTACTGTACTACAGTTTTAGTGGGAAAGCTCCTTCCTCCGTGCTGTCTATATTTTACGCGATCTTCTCTCGAGAGCATAATAGGAGCAGGAGAAAGTTGGCAGCGGTGCACATAAATAATATAGTCGAATCCTTCTATATCACTATTTATTTATCAGGGATACATGTACACATCAGCGTAAATCTCTGAAACTTATGTCCTTCAAATCACACTTGTGTGCGTCTGTTCTGTGAGAGAGGTTTAGTTTGAATTTTGCACAACTCTCCGATTACCGTTTGTTGTCTGCTTCGTGATTCTCCCGGAAAAGACAAAGAGAGAAAGTGGGACTGGTAAATACACGGCAAATCTTCCTGCAACTTGCATGCTCACAAAGACACGCTACCTACACACAAATCAGATTAGTCTTCGTGCTGGGAAAGAGAGAAAGGGGAAAGTGGGAAGACATGTATGTACCTAAAGATCAGGCACGTCACTATTTATGGCTGTAGGCACATCGAGATTTTCCCTTTGAAGGAGTTGCAGTAGCTGCCGACTGCTATTTCCAGACACAGCTACATTTCCCATAACTTTGAGAGGAAGGAAGGAATTGAAATGATGAGGGCCGTAGGGACCGGGGTAAAATTTTTAGTGTGAGTATTTACTGCTACCGTAAAATTGGCTTTCCATGTGAGTCATTTGAAAAATAGAAACAAAATACCAAATCCTCACAGAGCGCGGATGACGTCAGTGAGTTGAAAGATGCCTTCGGGTTAAACGCAAGTATGCATCTGTGGTGATTCGCAATCCAAAATTTTTGATTCTTTGCAGATTCGGTATTGATATAAAACACGTGGAATTTCAACGTTAAAAATATAATAATTGCGCCCAGTAAGCATATGCAGCGAAATAGGTAAACTAAAGTCTCTTTACCAAAGAATACAGAGTTTACAGTCAAGCAATATGATCAATGAGTCAGTTTTTTCAATCCACTCGGTCCTTCAAACCATCACCTTTTCTGCATATACATTTTCCACCCCTTACCACCTCCGTCGCCTTTTCTCAAACGCAGTCTGCAAACCTTTCCTTTTTCTCTCTCTTTTGTGATTTGATCGATCATTTCCCAAATTGCATGTTCAGCGTAACAAGCTCTCAAAAGGAAAGGGCAATTGCTCTTTATTTCTCCCCGAAATGTCGAAGTTGACTCCTTGGAAAACGGGAAGACAAAAAGTGCCTGACTGACTACAGTCATAAATCCGAATTTCTCGAGACTGCATAATATATTAGGAGTGTCGTTGTGTATCTAACAATGGGAAACAGTTGAGGCTGCTAGATTGCACGCAGTCAATGGTTCGGAAAGAGGGAAATAACAAGGCCTAAATTAAATTGAAAGAATTTCAGCCTCATAATGCAAATCCAGGAGTAGTACGTGTGCACAGACATGCATCCCACATATGGAAAAGGCAGCAGGAAAGAATCCTTTCACAAAACATCAAAAAGGAGAGCACAAGGGGATCAATACTGGTATGAAATGAAAAAATATGCGTAACGTGTGACTACATAGGTACACAATTTTTTTCTGAGTGACACCCACCAAAAAGGAGCTGTGCGATAGAATGTGGAGAAAGTCAAAAGGGAGCAAAATGGAGTACATCATCCAACAAACTTTCACCCACTCACTCTCTAGTCACGTTGCATAACGCGCCCCATAACGATGTTAGTTCAAGTACAAGCTCAACCGACCGTGACAAAATGCTTAAAAGCAGCAGAGAAAGCACACACACGTTTGTATCTCTATGCAAAACAAAACAAGAGTAAACAGAGGATCTCCACACAAAAAATAGCACCATCCTCTGTACACAATCCTGCTCGACAGTGTCATCATCACGGCAAATGGTTATTTCGTGAAAGGCGACCAACACAAAGGGCACAACCAACCGACTGGCTTTGTGGTGAGTGCGTTCTCACAATTTTTCAGAGGTCGTTGTAAAAATGAGCTTTTTTGTTTATCTCGCAAACTGTGTGTGCTATTGGCCGTTAGCATGCTTGAGAAGTTAAACACGTCTGTGTTAGAGAGGATGAACGTAAATGAAATGGGACGGTTCGTGAAAATAACCCCGTCAGCCCCACTTTTGTCGCCTTCATTTCCACGCACTCACATTATGAAGGGTCGTTTTTGAGACTGTAATATACTTTGTACATAATCGTCCGGTTAAATGTTTTTCGTTGAGATGTTGCTCTTTATAATCTATTTCACTGGCCTTCCGAACCAAAGCATTGCTTCTCTCTCCAAGTTAACCTGTTTGTATACTTTTATTCCTAAAATTGTAAAATTACAATCTACAACTGGAAAATACAAAAAATTGCAGACGTCGATTTGTCCTAAAAAACGAAGATCTACAAAGTCTCGAAAAACACCATCCTTAAATTCATAATCCTCCACGGAATACAGAACGAGGCAACCCGGTCGCGAAAACGTGTAAAGATACATAAACGTAGAAAAAATGGAAAGAAAAACAAACTTGGCCAAGTTTGAACTTTTGAGTTGTTAGTCGTGAGGAACACGACGACGCTTGTCGTCACTCACTCAAGTTAGCGAAGCGAGCCCTTTGAAAAATTACAAAGCAAAGTCTCCTCTCCTAAGGCTCTCTCTACATGTTTCGCAACATTCCCCCACTTTTGCTGTCCATCCATTCCTAACATCCAATTCCTTCTAGGAGGATGACTGGCAATCCTAAATATTATTTTAACGTCCTCTCATCTCTCTCATGTACAAGAAAACAGAACGGACCAAAGTGCCACTAAAAAGCCTCCATATACTCTCTCTCGCCCTCAAAGATGTGTTTTGAAATGGACGTTTCTTTTCCTTTCATTTCCCCAATGGATACGAACGAAGGAGAGAGTAAACTAGCCAGAAGAATTTGACCGAGTCAACTTTCCATTCTCTTGCTTCGCCAGCCATGTCTATTCGATTTTATTTATAAACAATGAGACTCTCCTTCAGCTCTCGGTTTGAACCTTCAGCCGAAAAGAGAAGTCAGGTCGAAGCCTTCAAGCTCGCCACACTCACATTCTCATGTATTTTTCTTTTCCCTTTACAATGAAAAACGACAATCAACATAGTGGAAACGGGAAAAACAACTTTCATTCGCTTGAAAATAAAGACATTAGTGTGCGCAAAAAGTCTTCGAAAGAAACCTTAAGGAACACACGGAACGCTACATCTGTCCGCAATTCCATTTCCTATTATTTCCTGCCACCAACTGTTTGCCCCGTTTTTCCTCCTCGATAGATATATCATTTTGGGAGGCTGTCTCTCGAGCATTTTATACGTGCTCAAAATTCCTTTTTCCAGCTCCCTGCCTCTTGTGCATATGCCCATGTGTGAGTGTATTGTAAAGTGTGAAAAGTGGCAAAAAAGGAAGACCCAAAAAAGCTTTAGATAATATAAAGCTTCTTATCGATGAGATTTCGCATTCTCCTTCTTTCACTTTGTGTACATACATTATACTTCAAACACGCTCGACTAAGTTGAAGTAATTTTTTTTCATAAAAAAAGATAGAGTTGTGAAATAGTTTTTTCTGATTTTTTTTCTCTCCCTCTAACGAATGAACAAATCACTTGTCACACTCGCTTTCTCAAAGTGAAATACCTACTGGGAAACGTGTACAGTGTTCACATTTTATGAATAAGGAAAGGTAATGTGTGAGCCGATGTAGGGTACACTGATGTTGGATTTCCCACGAAAAAATAGGAGCCGTATGTCTCACCTCATCTGTTCTTTCTCATCTTCTCGCTCGATTTGGAGGTGTCTTGTCTTATCATCTTATGGACGGTCGAACTTTGGATTGTTTCCTCTAAACTGCCCACCTACAAACCCACACTCTAACTTCATCTCGCTACCCAATCTAAATTCGATGGGAGGGAGGAGTATGATAGAGCATTGCTAAAAAAGGATGCTCCATTACGCTCCCAAATCCTTCCATTTTCCTCTCTCGCTTTTAATAATATACACGACATCGGGTGTGTGTGAGGCGAGTGCTAAATTTGTGCTAGTGTTTATTTGAATTGTGCACTTGGCAGACGAGGAAATTTTCTCTTTCTGCTTTCTCTTCCAAGAAGACCTCTCTGCCGGCTCCACATTTTTCTATTTGTTCAGTTGAATAAAACATTTTTCTCATCTTCTACTGTTTACATGTCAACTCTCTCTCTGCTCCGATCTGGTCCCGCTGCACTGTGCCGTACCGCCCACCAACTTTTCCTCTGGCTTTGCTAATTGTATTATTTAAATGTGGGAAGTCGCATTGAGCTCTTACCTTGAAGTCTATATAGCCATTTTTATCCATGTCAAACGTTCGGAACACATGGTCACAGAATTCTTCGGCGTTCCCACTGGGAAAGAACATTTTGTACATGTCGACAAACTTTGCTGGGGTTAATCTCCCATTTGGACAGTCTTGCTGTAAAAATCAGAGCAACCGGAATTTGCATATTACATCCAACTTTTTGTTTTACCACACGATCGCTGTGTGGCCCACACAATAAAAGAGTCACATTCAGAGTGTGGAGTCCACACAATTTAAAAGCTGACTAAGCGTGCACTAAAGTATTGGCAAAAGCTAGAGGCGGCAAGGGATGATGTGCTTATTGTATGTACACGAAATGGTTTGGCGAGAAGGAGCATCCCACTGTAAATGAAAGTGAAGGACAGCTTTCTCTTGAGAAATTCCGTCGTCAGTTCCGCTTGTCATGAGCCAGCTCATTTGCATATGAATCTCAGTTTATTGTCTTGTGTAAACATGAACTCAAAAACTGTAAGCGTCAGCACACGCTCACTCTCTTCGGCTTAACAAGAGAGAGAGAGTGAGAAGTGGCGCACAAAAATGTACTGAACTTTTTTTTTCCTGTGGAATTCAACGCGCTCTCCGGCTCCACACCCTCGTACGAGACAAACATGTAGTGTACTCCCACCAAAAAGTGAGAGATAAAGAGTGGTCTGCAAATGTGTTTACATAAAGTCGACACACACACATATTTGCCAACATAGGATAATGGGAAAAGTGAGCAAATGGATTCCAGGGAAGGAGAATAGGTAACGAAGCGAACTAAAGCTCAGGGTGCGTTACACGAGTTTTTTTCTCAACTGTATAATGCACCGTTCATCAAGTGCCTTTTTTCACTCTCCTAATTAGTTCATCCTCTCTCTTATAAAATTGCCTGCTTAAATTCTCTTTTTCATCTTGCTAAAAAAGACTTCTTTCCGTCCTCATTTTGTATTCCCTCTGTTTTACTTAATTCGTTGGCTTCCTAATGGCATAGTAGATGAGTGTAGCTGCTTTAATTTAATTATAAAGTGTGTGCAAGTGTACGCGTTCACTTCAGTTGCACCGAGACATACTCTTTCTTTTCTGTCGGAGATCAAAGTGCTCAAGGGCTCCACCCATTTTGACTTGGCGGAAAAAATGGATGCTTCATCCTACAAAAAGTATCTGTGAATTTCCTCCTTCCCCTATCATCACCCTCATTAAGCACTTTGTCTAAAGCAGGAAGGAAAGCTAAGTACTTCAAAGCTCTCTTTTCTTGAAAAAAATAAGCTTCAACTTCCTTTCTCAACTGGAACAAAGTTGGGAGTGTTTTGTGATGCAGCGTTTGTAGTCTTTTGTATCTGATTTGCTTTTCTCCCTGTGCCTCTGCAGGATTGCATTGTAATACGTAATAGGACTCGCTAAAAGATAAATGCGGAGTGGAACGAGGTGAAATTACACAAGTTGCATGTTGAGCGTCATGCTTGCAGTCTTAAATTGCATGCAACACGTTCATAATTCATGGCAGCTTGTTTACACTCTCAACACATCCCCCATACATATATTATTGGACAATTGTGTGCAACCTTTTCTCGTCTGCTTTTTACTATAAATGCGAATTCCACGTATTACATGCGTTGAAGTGCGGAGGTTCTCAATGAACTCCTTTCCAAAGTGGAAGCACGAGAAGGAATGGGTAGAGTGTATTAGTTGTAGTTCCATGGCTCAATTCTCATTCTCTGATCTTTGGACTTTATTACTGAGAAAAAAGAGAAGCAAGTCGCAGCATTTTTTTGTGTTTCGCATCGCAATGCGGAATGCGGATTTGTTGGTTGCAGCCCCCCGCACACATCTTCAAACGCTTTCAGCTTCCAACACTTTGAGCAAGACGGGAAAAAGTGGAGACTGTAGTTCACTGACATTTTTTTCTTGCTTTAAAACAGACTCCAGTCTCAATGTTGTATAGCTCTAGGACGACCCATAAAGATACGGATTGTGCAGTGAAAGTTTTCTAGTCACATCATTCACGTCCTTATGGGTCGTTCGTCTGGCCCCTTTGCGAAAAACAAATTGGTTAACACGGCACTTTGCTAAATGAGCGGAGACATGGGCGCATAATAAAATATTTTCAGTCATTTATACAGGATAGTAGTACATGTGTACAAAAACTTCCTCTTTTTAGCGATGTCACAGACGGCAAATTCTCAAAGTGTTGTTAGAATGTCAAAACGGGGAAATTAACCTTTTCTATAATTTACATGTTAATATAAGCGACTCACAAGGGAAAGCGTAGCAAAAGAAAAACGAGGTTAAGCGAGGAAACAGAGAAAGAGCGTAGGAATTAGTTTGGACGGTTAAAATTAATGAGCTGACAGTAATAAAAGAGTTGGGTCTATAAGCACATTTATTTCTTTGCTGTTAACTAACAAGAGAGAAAGTCTGTGTGTGAAAGAAAAAAAATCGAACGGATAGTGAACGGAAACTGAAGCTTTCTCTTTTCTTTTTCGGTCAAACTTCCTTTCGTGCTTGTACTTGATTATTACTCAAGTTTCTCTGTTTCTCTTCCGACTAACTTGTATTTGTTACACTCTCGCCAAGTTGCGTGTGATACGTAATGAAGTTTGTTTAGAGTGAGTGTATCGCATTGGAGTTCTCAAAGTGAATGAGTCGAGCTCCACCAATTGGTCCTGACTGTGTGAGTCATTAACAAAGTAGGCTGTACTCTTTTTTTCTTTAAAGCTCACTAACGTACAAACCCATTTTTTATCTTTAACAAAATGCACAGGCACTTTGTAATGTCATTTCCTCATTTTTCTACTGTACACCACAAAAAATTGATGTAATTCTATAGCTCGTTTTGATTCACTTCACACACATACGAGTGCTGTGGACAATGGAATATTTTCTTTAAGAAAAAACTTAATTAAATTGGTACAAAAGGCGCAAATTAATTTTTCACTCAATTCTTCCCCAAGCGCAATCAACTTATAACTTATGTTTGCATCTGATCCACTTTTATGTATGAGGCTTCCGATAAAATCTTTGTAAATGATTACCATTCCTCATCGGAGAAAGTTACACAAACGCACAAAACCCTACATGTATAAAAAGCTCAGTGGTGGTCCAATAATCGAGTCACTTCTAGAAACAAAAAAGAAAAGCAGATAAGCCAAGATCATTTTCTGACTTTGGCGTGTAAAAACAAACTCTCTCATTCTTTCCGCCACTTTCCTCCAGCCTCAGCCGCAGCCGCTGTGCTCCTCCACTCAGGAATGAATGAATTTGGCGTGCCGCTCGTTAATCATCTTCAAGACAATGCGATTCCACGAATGGAGGAAAGGCAAGATGTATGCGCTCGTAACCAAAAACCAATAACTTGCTGTGTGCCTTGTCATGTATCAAATGTTAACTTCTTTCCGTCTTCCACACGTTCCCCTGTGTGCGAGTTGTATAAGCTGCATTAATGATCCTGTTCGTACGTTGTGTGTCTACATGCATACTATATGATCATGTGTTTGTATCATAATTTTTTCCACTCCTTTTCCGGTCGTTCCGCAGGATAACTTGCCCCGCTTCGTTGTGTCGACTGAGTGGAGGAGAGCAGTCAGAAAAAAATGGGAAGGGAGGACATGCTGCTTACAAACCAAAAAATGCCAAATCTTAAGCCTCCCTTTTACTGGCTATGTCATAAATCGGGGCTAATTTGAAACATGAGTGAACACACAAAATGTTCAAACCTTCCTTTCACCGAGCTTTTTTTTTTAAAAAAAAATCTGTGTGTACATGTACACAAAAAATCCACGTAAGCTCTCGCTGCATTTTTTTCTTCTCTTCGCAGACTTTTGAAAAGGACTATTTTTTGGTAATAAGCATGTACATTTCAGTCAGCCTGGGTAATGCCCTACATTATTATAAGCTTGCCCACGCCCTGAGGAGTGCAAACGTATAATTTATGTAGATTGGTCCGACCACTGCTCGCATAGCCTCAGCTGAACGACTTTTATTACCAACTTCTCTTATCAAGCCGGGAATCTGCACGAGTCCGCAGCAGAAAGCGACGGCATGCATGAAGATATTAGTGGAATAATGTGTGTAATATCAAAATGCCCAGTGTTTTTAGCCCACATGCAATGCTCGAAGGTAAAATGTAAGAAAATATATTGGAGAAAGTGAAAGAGTTAGACGGGGGCAATTTTAAACTTATGGATCAACTAGCTCGGTAAATACATTTGGGAAGTTTATGTAAAACAAACTTATCCCGACGTACGACACGGTCCTCCATAGTTTTTCCAATGAATTATGTACATACAATATGTATGCGGTGTGAGCCCACCGTTTTCCACCGTAGATCACGCAATTCCACAACGAAGCATTATTATTGACCAAGGCTCGTATGCATTTTCCATGAGCTCGCCAGCAAGATAAAAGTAAATCCCGGAGAAAGTTTGGGAACATGGTAATAGTGTGGTCATATGTCCTAGTCTTTTGCTCTTTTGCCACTCTTTGTACACACTGTGGCAAACATGTGTGTACAAAAGAGGGGCCAGGTGAAGTAGCTAAAAATCTGGAGGTTGACTTTCTCTGTACAACTATCAACTCTGTGTATTCATACCATCAGATATATATATAAAACAGTGAGTATAGTGTGGTCTGAGTGAGCGTTCAACTTTCCTTTCCTGCGTGAGTCCACACACACATTCACATAATGTATAAAAAGTACTTGTTTGTACCTCTCATGTTCAAGTAAAAGCCCGTCATTTTTTCCACCTTTTCAAAAATTTATGTAGCTTTCTTTCTCTCCGTCCCTCTCTCCCTTTTCCTTTAAAATGCTCTGTGGGAGGAAAAAGCGTTCTTTGTGAAAACCGGACGAGGGACGACGGTAATGGTATGTGCCGTTGTTAGAAGGTTGTTAGCTTCTAATGGCAGCAGAGGTAACAGCAACACGACAGTGTGGACCACTTCACTCTCTCTATGAGAAAAGAGTGGTTACAAAGGCGGCTAATGTGTATCCTTTTATTATACGGTCCCTACTTTGGCCACCCTTTTCAAACTGTGAGCAGGGAGAAAGAGAGAGATCGACTGACATTTCCCCCTTGGTTTTCTCCAAAGAAAATGATATGGAATTGACATAGACATGACCGTAAACATACGCGTTATATACTCGCGGACAGAGTGGGCTGTGGACTGAAAGGGAAATGGAGAAAGTTGTAATTTTTCTCCTTCTCCTCTCCTTCCTCAGTCGTTTCTCTACAGAGAGTCGCAGAAATAAGAGGTTTCCTCCTACCCATTTCGACTCATATTGGGGATATTATGAGAGGAGAAAAAAAACGACTCTCATTTTTCCCCTTCCTTTCTCTCTCTGGAGAAACGAACATAAACAAAAGAAACATGTAAGAATTCCATTTGATATGGTTGGGCTGAACGCAAATAAAATTCGCACGGCGACACACGGGAAGGTTTTAGTTTTGCGTGATGTCGGAAAGTGATATCTCTCTAGTAAATAAAAAAGTATCATGTTGCAGTGCAGGCAGTCAGAGTGTGACAGCCTGGAGTGTACAAGGCTTAAATTAAACTGAAATGTTTCACCTACACTGCTAATTACGGTTCTTACAAAAATGGAATTTAATAATGGTTTCAATTTATTTCGTTCAACATTGCGCATTCACATGGAAAAAATGAAATACAAAACCCAATTTCTTTACTTGCGTTGATTATATACCTACATGCTTTCCCATTTTTACAAAGGAGCTGCAATTTTTACCGGCCTATTTGCAACATGCTATAAGCCCTTTTCCACTTCAAACTCAAAATTTAAGGCTGCCAGCAACATTTTCGCCTTCACTTTCTCATTTCCCTCAAGACTGCCACACGTTCATTATTACCACTAGTTAAACAAAATAGCAAGCCGTACAAACAGAAATGCAAAATTTCCAAAGGAGAGTTTTCGGGGCGTTCTGTCACGACACCAGAAGTCACCTCAACTTTCATAATACTTCATGAGTACATTCGCGTATAGTTCATTGACACGTCCAACATATGGCCACATACTCCACGGTTGTACTCCTGCGCTGTGCTGCACATCATTAAAATTGCATGGCTAAATTGACAAACTAATCAACTCCTTTCATGAAACTTATGCCGGAGACACAAGGGAGCTTGGTTGTAAGACTCGCCATGAATTTCTCATGAGATTCTTATACACACACTCTCCTGTTATACCATAATTTATACTATTGATAGAGAAAAAATATTAATTAGTCATGATAAGGTAAAGCACACCAATCCCATTATTATAGTCGTTCCTAACGTGTTTTTTCACAAACACATAGGGCTGAAAGGTAACACAAGCGGGCGCAGCATGTTGCACTACTAGATATATGCTTTTGCTTTTTGCAGAAAAAAAACGGAAGAAAAATCAATACAAGTTACTCACCTTAAACCCTTTATACCATTCCTGTAAAAATAAAAATTTCAAGTTCCATAATTTATGAAAAAATTACTCCAGAAACCCTAAAGATAAAGTAAATATTATTACTCCTAATTGACTCACTTTGATTGTCGCTTCGTCATATCGCGTGTGAGATTTTAAAAAGTCCAAGTCCTCCTTCGCTAGTTTATCCTTACTCGTGAAACAACCCATCTTGATAGAATATAGTAGATCTTATATAGCTTTTTTATCCTGAAAAAAAACTTGCTCACTCTGATCTCTTCACTTTTCCTTTTCAACCCAAAAAAGTCGTGACCTCAAACAATACGAGATGTATGGGAGAGTCAATAACACACAGCTAATAGCTTGGTGTGTTTACTGACGATTTTTTTAGCTTCAGCACAGGAAGAAGGATTTGATGATGTAATTTTTCCGTTGTTACCCCTTTCTTCAGAAAACTTTGGTTGTTGACGAAAGTATTTAGCACAAACTTTTTCCCTTTGTCAACGAGCTGGTTGATGATGTCAACGATGGTTGTGCTTTCACACACGAAGAGAAAGAATAGGTGATGAAATTGATGAGTGCACGCGTCAATTTCCTTGTTTGCTTTCCGTTTTGTTGAGTTATTCCCAGCTAATTTTATTCCAGCTGTCGTACGGATTGATTGCGAAGCAAACTTTCGTCGAGAAACTTTCCCTGAGTTGATTCTCTGTGGCAGTAATTTGTCTTCCAGCGGAGAGGAAGGTACAAATAATATCTGTTGGAATCACAAAGTTTTTCTTCCGAACGTGGAATGCTAGATTGAACACACAATACTTGAACAAGTACAAACAATACACTACAGACGAAGGTCTCTCTACTCTCTAATTGCTTTCACCTGAACGTCTAAAGTTGAGCTCAGGAGAGACACAAGTTGATTTCCAGCAATTTAATTTATGCCGTTTCAACCCAAAAGTGTACACAAGAACACACGTCTGACAAGCATGAGAATTTCGAGTTGACGTTTTAAGAGTGAGTGCGTTCTGCCACCAGACAACCGGGCCCAGAGGTTCCAATTGTTTCCCAGAAGTGGTTTTCAGAGTACTGTGTGGATGTGTGCATTCAACTCAAACTCAAATGCTGCTCTTCTTCCTCTGTTTGTCTTCCTTGATTGACGAATGATGACAAGAGGACTTGTCTTGGTTTCTCCCTAATTTCGAGATGGTCGCTGTTGTCTAAGCTTGCTTGCAGTTTTGTCTCCTTTGATTCCTGTGAAATGAAACGAAAGGCTTTGTGAGTCACAAGAGATCAACTAGTCACATTACTCTCAGCCTTATCAATTGAAAGGAAGGAAATTATATGTTTTTCCTATGTGCAAACAAAAATGCGGTGGATGATGGGTACATGACAAGGAATATGACGTGATGAAGGGGAACTCACAAGTTTAGTAACAAAATGGCAAAGCTTCCGTCTACACTAATCTCGCGGCTCTGTGGTCTACGTGACTTTTTTGTGCAAAACGTGCATAACTCTACTTAATTGAGTAGAAAAAAAATACGACGAGGGTTGAGTGCGCAGTTCATGCAATTGCAATTTTGCAGAAAAAAACACACATGAGAGGGACATGAAAAAAGTTGAAGGTTATTTGGTGTGTCTCTTATCTCTGTACGATCACTTAAAATATTTTTAAAAGGCAAGGCTCAAAATGTGAGGCGCTGTGGAGAGAAGAACTCACTTTTGCGAGTTGGCAATATTATGAGATTCCATAATGTGAAATGCGCGAGTTTCTTTTTGCAAAAAGATTCGTAATTTATTCACTCTTTTTTAATCTGAAAAAAAGATTTTGTTTAATATGTAAGTATTTTTCTGACTCTCAATTCTTTCTCACTCATAGTCACTCGGTCTCGTCACACTTTGTCGCACATGAGCACTCAAACTGGAACGTAAATTAGGAAAGAGGAATGGCCACTTCTCAAGTGTAAATTGCAAGCTTTGTTTGTTCTCTTTGGAGTGAGACAGGTATCGCTTGTGTGTACTCCACACGTTTGTATATTTTGGGAAAGAGTGATTTAAAATTCAACTATGGATCCACTTCAACTCCTTTTTTCTCTTGCATGACGACGATGATGACAACAAGTCTAGAACAAAACTGGAATCTTGTATTTCTTCAAGAAACGAGGGGAATGATTTCCACGCTGGGCACAGGCAGGAAGACACACTACGCCTAAGTCATGCTTCCACTTCTGGTTTGCATGAATGATTTCAGAAGACTGGAGTGTGGTATGAGCCTCTCTCTCTCTAGTCGTGCCATACAAACAAGCAAAGTCGACTGACACAATGAGTGAATACAAAACAAGCTCGAGCATTCAATCGACCAGAGTGAAAATGAAGGAAACAAAAAAAAACTCGATGTATTCCACATACAATATGTATACTCATTTCCCATATCGCATAGTCACAAGTAGTTTCAGCAAGGTAGAAAATAAATCAGAGAGAAAAGGGAAGAGAGAAAAAACAGTAAAGAAAACAAGTTTTACTATGTGTTTCGTACATTCGTAACAACGCTCAAATATATAGTAGGAATGGCAGTAAAACATGGATAAAGAGTTTCGTACAAGCATCAGAGAGAATTTACTTGTAGATTTTATTTTTGTTTGTGCTTCCTATGCATATTGGCGCTCAATACCTAAAAGTTCAGTAACACAAAGCCTGTTGTTTTATTGTGCCTAAAAAGTCTGACTTTGGCTTTGTATTTACTTCAGAGAATGCAAAGAGAGTGACTTGTGTTTCCAGCAGAGTTTTCCGTTGTTCCAGTCCACAATCAGGAAAGCACACACACACTTCATCATTCGCAAAAACTTAAAAGGAATGCAGAAAAAGGGTGAAATTTTTGCTGGCACATGAAACCAACCCTTTTTCTAGAGTCATTACGCCAACTGTCCTTATCAAGTGGTTTATGTGTGCTTGCACAGCACAAATTTGTGCAACTGACGAGTACAAGAAAGAAAGGGAACCAAAGTGAGCGAAGAAGAAATGTTTGGTTCACCTTCCACGTGGATTGCTCCAGTGAGCTTCTTCTGACGACAATTATGACGGCAGTGATGGGAGTAAAAAAAGCTGTGGTGCAGTTGTAACTGGCGTATGCATATGATGCTCATCCCCTATTTAAACCTGTCTATCACCCACTTCACTTAAATACACACATTCTCCGCGAGATATTTGTGTACATAAAAAGCTGTGATATTACTTTTTTATGTTCACAAAAGATAACGAAATGAGTTTAAACACAGCGGTTCACACAATAGCAATGTAGCACAGACCTGAGACTCGAGAATCCTCTGAAAATCACTTTAAAACTATGCTAACGACACGAAATTGTGGACAGAGCGTAACCAAAACAGCTTTAAATTTTAACCCAATTACAATTTTTCACATAAATCTTCACTTTTCGACAGTAATCCGCACACGTCTGACATAAAAATTATTTCATTATGGAAATAGAGTCCACACAGTCCAACTAATTACACTTCCAACTTTAAAAAATTATTTGATGACATTGTGAAAAGAAACAAGTGTAGTTTTCCAACCACATGATATCACAATAAAACAACCCCTCCTGTTTTTCTATCCTCCAATTTCCTAACCACACAGTTATTTTCCAGATCAAGTTTTCAAATGCATGGAGCACATTTTCAACTGGAAATTGAAACCGTCCATGAGCCTTCTCTGCACTCCGTCCCCTGAGAGAATTCCGACCAGAAGATAATTAATTTCGTCCCTCTGTCTTCTCGCAAACCTCTCTGGCTACCTACATCACTCACAACAACTCGCAGACAGGACTCTTCGAGTCTTCTCTTTGGTATCCTCCAACTCGAAAACCACAAGCACACAAAGTGAGCACAAACAGCTCTTTTTCAGCCAACACACAGAGTGTTGCCTTCAAATACAAATCCTCTTTATCTCTTTACTTTGCAGAGAAAAACGCTGCTTTTTTGTCATTTAAACACCAGCTCAGTCATGAGAATATTAAGAGGACCCCTAGAAAAAAGGTATGCTAAAAACTCGAAAACAGAGTATCTCCTATGCGCTCTTGCGAGCACACACAAATCTATGCACAATGTGTGAAAAGGTAGATAATACAATGTTGACTGAAAATCGTGCGGCCAATATAATAATAATGCCGACTCAAAAACTTGCAACTCTTTTTACTCTTTAATGCACTCTTCAATTCTCTGGAATATCACACAAACTAAAGAGAGAGAGAGAAGAGTATTCGAAGAGACCATCCGCACGCTTGACTATCCAAACGTACACACACATTGGCGCAAACACATGCATACTTTTTCATCAAGTTTTGCTCTCAGCGTTTGAAGCTCAACCCGTTGTACTTGAAGCGATGATGATGATGACGACGATGATGCTCAACCTCACCAAAAATGTATTTAGAGGAACACACAAAGTGAGGAGAGAGTTGCCTACGTAAAAGTCAGCACGACATGAGAAGAAGTCAGATAACTCATATCATATTACCCTAATACTGCCTTATAGAGACCTGTGTGCACATACTCCACCTCATACATAATATTCTACTTTACATTTACGCAATACTCTCTCACCTCACTCACTCGCCACACCACCACCACACCAACTCACTCCTTTGACTTTTGGTGGAGCGTCGTCATATACGAGTGATGGACATGCACATCTTTTACCATATCGACCTCAACTTGCTAAAAAAGATAGATTCGCAGTTTTTTAAAGCAAAGGCTATAAGGCATATTAAATGCCATGTGCATTAGGCTCACCACGCTTGTATGTGTGTATATGATACAGTGATTTCTCAAAGCGTCATGCTGCACTTCTCAGCAATACAAAAGTGTTGTGTGCGAGCTTGTCTCTCAATAGTGTGTGGACAAATCGCTCTTTTTGTGCTGGCTTGACTGCTGGAAGTGATGACGGTGGATTTGTGGTGACGCTCTCGCTGGGCAATGAAGTATTTCCATGTTTTCATACAAAATCCACATGCCGATCCGTCCGTAAGGTTGAAGATGCAAAGCAAATTCTGCATCCTCACAGTCAAGCCAAAGAGCAAGAAAATAGACCCCAGCAACAACTTGAGAGCGACACAGACCGTCACAAAACAACATGAGCACCACTACAAGCTGCTTATATTGGTTTAGTCATTTCTTTTTCCAAATATGATAATAAGCCGGAGCATAATGTGGAGTAATTCCAAAGTAGATGATGGAAACTAGTACACAATACAATTTTTATAATAGCTCTAATAAAAATGGATTCTCCTTAATGGCCCTTTTCTTTTCGTCGGCGAGGCGCGACTTGTGTTCAGTCAGTTAAATGGGGGGTACCATCAGTACCATGTTTTTTTTCCAAGACTCTCTCCAAACACAATAGCTTCCTCGAGTAAGAAAAGCCAACGAAATGGATTAAAGTCTTGAGGTATTCATGATGAAAAACGAGTTTGCCAAACCTTAAATTATTTAGGAAAAAATAAACTATAAAAAAGCCTCCAACTATAAGCCTTATGTTTGTTTTTCCCTGCATCATAATGTGCTCTTCTAAGGCGGTGTATGCTTAAAATCGTTTTAGTGTAGGAGAAAATCAGAGTGGATTGAAAAAGTAAAATGGAATGTGGCTTCGTATTATCTTTGCACATTTACGAAACTTACAAGCTTTTAGTCATTCCATTAAACACACCCCCACTCAAGATTCGTTTGTTTTTAACAATTGCTTCAGCGTGTTCAGAAGGGAAGTAGAGAAATAAATCGTTTTATAAGCAAAGACCTCAATTCATGTTGAAGATAAGACAAGAGTGAGAAAGTATATCTTCTGGTTTTTTCTGTGATTTAATGCACGTACGTGCCTACATATTTTTTCTCTTGGATTTGTCATTCACCGATATATACGAATTGATAAAGTCATTGAGATTCACAAGCACAAAAAAGCTATCGATCCTTGCTGGCCGCTGATGCTTTAAAACTCAAGCTTGATTATTGCTTGTTTAATGATGTGTCTTGTCACTGGTTCTGTGGGTTGGAAATTAAATGACTTGTTTAGTCATCATTATCAGCTTACATGGATCATCGGGCGGGTGACGTGCTACCACCATTGGATTTAGTTTTGTTTGAAAGCAGAAACAAAGGATTTGCAAAACATGAGATGATAAATACGCGATATCGTTCCCACAGAAAACAAAACAATGCGAATGTGAACTCGACGAGTGTACTCTGAGCAAGAACCATAAATAAATCTCGTCAGCATAATATATCGTTGTACTATTCCAGAAGGATTTCAAGGGTAAGATTCCCCACAGAACCTTACGAGCGACACTTGTATTTTTTAGACATTTTACCTTGATCATCATACACACGGAAAAACTGTCAGAATTTTGTTAATATATCGTTGTACTATTCCAGAAGGATTTCAAGGGTAAGATTCCCCACAGAACCTTACGAGCGACACTTGTATTTTTTAGACATTTTACCTTGATCATCATACACACGGAAAAACAGTCAGAATTTTGTATATGTGCTTTATATAATATTATTGCATACAGGTTACGTATATATAGACAGTTCTGATCAGAAAAAAAAGTTTCTCACATCATCATCAAGAATCTCTCAGAGTTGAGACACACTGTAGCGAATGACGTAAATACATACTTGAGAGACAAGATGGGAAAAACGAGTTGATATCATTTGCATAACAATAATTGGGCAGATGTATTAATGATTTCAGAGCTGTTTGTGTATGCATCCCATCATTCCTGTCATTGGTCATCCATTCAACCCCATTTCTCGATTATCGGTGCCGTCAAAGCTACAAGAAAAATCTAAACATAGCGCTCAAGTATAGTCGTTTTGGTTTGCCTATGCATAAATACACCCCGACCTCCTCTTATCATTAATGGCGTCCTCAGTGTTACTTTTTTTACTTCCAGGTTTAACAAGGCTAAGATAATCATACTGATGATGATGAGCTTGTTGAGCTAACTTATGCGATCATCAAATGATAATTGGGGAAATGATAAAAAAACGCATATCATGTTGTTGAAGAAGCAATCAATAAAGCTTTACATGTCAAGTTGTAAATGAGCTAGTGATGTCAGGGCACAAAAATAATGTGCCTACGCACCATACAAACTGGCTAGAGACCATTAAATTTGTGTGTGTTTTCAAAAGTACGTCAGGAATTTACACTGATGTTTCTGTACACATCCATTAAGCAAGTGTATTTCCATTTCATTATTCGACATGTAAATGCAATTAATGACTGCTCTCCATTATTTCACTTTGTAACTATTTTCGTCTATGTAAATTCAACACATCCACACATTTGAGTGTGCCCTGTATTAAGCATTTAAACATTGTGTGTGCGTCGTGCGTTTACCAAAATCTCAATGCCATTTTCCTAGTGAACCATGAAGCCCGATTTTGCTTATCTTTCCACCTTGAAAATGTTGAGCCGTGATGGATGACTAAGACTCAAAAGTTCCATTTCATTTGCAATGTCCGAAAATGCGTAATTTACTAGAAGTGCCGATATGAAATGCACAACAACATTACTCATGCTAATACAATGTATAAAACTCATTAAAATTTGCAAAAAAAAAA